>JACEFZ010027316.1:965000-1145000 GCA_014155875.1 Cepaea nemoralis | reverse complement strand
CAAACATGACTCAGAGTGGCAGTATATATATACAACATGCATATATCACTCAGTGTGGCAGTATATATATACAACATGCATAAGTCACTCAGTGTGGCAGTATATATATACAACATGCAAACATGACTCAGTGTGGCAGTATATATACAACATGCATAAGTCACTCACTGTGGCAGTATATATACAACATGCAAACATCAGTGTGGCAGTATATATACAACATGCAAACATCAGTGTGGCAGTATATATACAACATGCAAACATCAGTGTGGTAGTATATATACAACATGCATAAGTCACTCAGTGTGGCAGTATATATACAACATGAATACGAAGTAGAAGCTTCAGATGTTGTATGGAATCTGAAGACAGACTCACCCGCACACCAAGCTCCTCATCCTTCTCCAAAACCCAGTCGACATACTTCCACAGGAGCTCATGATCTGGCAGTCTATGAGGCAACAGACAGACAAGCATCAGCAAGACACGTCAACAGACATCATCATCTACATGTCACTCCTGGTGTCCCCACATACGCCCAGTCTGGCTATTGTCAGGTATTGTATGACAGAGACCAATGTGGACACAACCACAGATCTAATACGGTTCCCCACACATGGCCCAGTCTGGCTATTGTCAGGTATTGTATGACAGAGACCAATGTGGACACAATCACAGATCTAAACTGTTCTAGCCTGCTCCAACAACAGCACTCAGCTAAGTCCACAGTAATATTTTCAACAACATTACATTTTACAACCGCATCAATTCAACTCACCACATGGAACCATCAACACTCAGTATAAACTAACTATCATAGTATTTCATATAAGGGTACCATGATGGAAGCATCAACATTCAGTGTAAGCTATCATTGTATTTTATTAGTGGTACCATCAACACTCAGTGTAAGCTATAATATTATTGTATTAGTGGTACCATCAACACTCAGTGTAAGCTATCATTGTATTTTATTAGTGGTAACATCAACACTCAGTGTAAGCTATAATATTATTTTATTAGTGGTACCATCAACACTCAGTGTAAGCTTTCATAGTATTTTATTAGTGGTACCATCAACACTCAGTGTAAGCTATATTATTATTTTATTAGTACCCTCAACACTCAGTGTAAGCTATCATTGTATTTTATTGGTGGTACCTTCAACACTCAGTGTAAACTATCATTGTATTTTATTAGTGGTACCATCAGTGTAAGCTATCATAGTATTTTATTAGTGGCATCATCAACACTCAATGTAAGCTATAATATTATTTTATGAGTGGTACCATCAACACTCAGTGTAAGTATCATTGTATTTTATTAGTGGTAACATCAACACTCAGTGTAAGCTATCATTGTATTTTATTAGTGGTAACATCAACTCTCAGTGTAAGCTATAATATTATTTTATTAGTGGTACTATCAACACTCAGTGTAAGCTATAATAGTATTTTATTAGTGGTAACATCAACACTCAGTGTAAGCTATCATAGTATTTTATTAGTGGTACCATCAACACTCAGTGTAAGCTATCATTGTATTTTATTGGTGGTACCTTCAACACTCAGTGTAAACTATCATTGTATTTTATTAGTGGTACCATCAGTGTAAGCTATCATAGTATTTTATTAGTGGTACCATCAACACTCAATGTAAGCTATAATATTATTTTATTAGTGGTACTATCAACACTCAGTGTAAGCTATAATAGTATTTTATTAGTGGTAACATCAACACTCAGTGTAAGCTATCATAGTATTTTATTAGTGGTACCATCAACACTCAGTGTAAGCTATATTATTTTATTAGTGGTACCATCAACAGTTAGTGTAAGCTATCATAGTATTTTATTAGTGGTACCATCAACACTTAATGTAAGCTATCACAGTATTTTATTAGTGGTACCATCAACACTTAATGTAAGCTATCATAGTATTTTATTAGTGGTACCATCAACACTTAATGTAAGCTATCAAAGTATTTTATTAGTGGTACCATCAACACTTAATGTAAGCCATCTAGTATTTGATGTAGGGGTACCATCAACATTTAATATAAGCTATCATAATATTTCCTAAAGGGGTACCATCAACATTTAATGTAAGCTAACAATCATAGTATTCCATTTGTACATGTTGATATATATATATGTGCGTGTGTTTGTATGTTGGATTTATATATGTGGGGGTGTTTATATATGGATGTACATGCATCTCTGTCTATAAATGGATGGACATATGTGATTGTGTCTTTACATGGAAACTGTATGTTTATACATGGATAAATATAAGCAAGTGTGATTGTATATGTGTGGTCATGTGACATGTCATCACAAACAGACATAAGAAAAGAGAAACCTGGCAAGAAACTCGACCACAAACTCCAAGCCAGGGAATGAAGGGTCACTCTTGTCGCAGTCCACCAGTCTGTGGAGAGTTACATGTTATAGCATTAGTTATCATGGACAGTTTGTAACTACTAGTACAACATCCCGCCACCCATACAACAACACATTAGTTATCATGGACAATTTGTAACTGCTAGTACAACAACACATTAGTTATCATGGACAATTTGTAACTGCTAGTACAACAACACATTAGTTATCATGGACAATTTGTAACTACTAGTAAGCAACACTTAAGTTACTGTCTGTCCACAAACCTGGTCCACACACTGCGCTCACAAACCTGGTCCACACAGCAACTATCAAACATCTATCCCAACCATGGACTTAAACTGCAGCTGGTCCACACACACTGGGTCCACAAACCTGGTCCACAAATTGGGTCCACACACTGGGTCCACACATCTGGTTCACACAGCAACTATCAAACACTTATTCTTAGTATGGGCTAACACTGCAGTTGGTCCACACACCTGGTCCACACACTGGGTCCACAAACCTGGTCCACACAGCAACTATCAAACACTTATTCCTACTATGGGCTAACACTGCAGTTGGTCCACACACCTGGTCCACACACTGGGTCCACAAACCTGGTCCACACAGCAACTATCAAACACTTATTCCTACTATGGGCTAACACTGCAGTTGGTCCACACACCTGGTCCACACACTGGGTCCACAAACCTGGTCCACACAGCAACTATCAAACACTTATTCCTACTATGGGCTAACACTGCAGTTGGTCCACACACAGGGTTCACAAACCTGGTTCACACACTGGGTTCACAAACCTGGTCCATACATATGGTCCACACACTGGGTTCACAAACCTGGTCCACACAGCAACTATCAAACACTTATTCCTACTATGGGCTAACAATGCAGTTGGTCCACACACTGGGTCCACAAACTGGGTCCACAAACCTGGTACACACAGCAACTATCAAACACTTATTCCTACTATGGACTAACACTGCAGTTGATCCACACACCTGGTCCACATACTGGGTCCACAAACCTGGTCCACACATCTGGTTCACACAGCAACTAACACTTATTCCTACTATGGGCTAACACTGCAGTTGGTCCACACACTGGGTCCACAAACCTGGTCCACACATCTGGTTCACACAGCAACTATCAAACACTTATTCCTACTATGGGCTAACACTGCAGTTGGTCCACACACCTGGTCCACATATTGGGTTCACAAACCTGGTTCACACACATGGTCCACACAGCAACTATCAAACACTTATTCCTACAATGGGCTAACACTGCAGTTGGTCCACACACCTGGTCCACATATTGGGTCCACAAACCTGGTTCACACATATGATCCACATACCTGGTCCACACAGCAACTATCAAACACTTACTCCTACTATGGGCTAACACTGCAGTTGGTCCACACACTGGGTCCACAAACCTGGTCCACACATCTGGTTCACACAGCAACTATCAAACACTTATTCCTACTATGGGCTAACACTGCAGTTGGTCCACACACCTAGTCCACATATTGGGTTCACAAACCTGGTTCACACACATGGTCCACACAGCAACTATCAAACACTTATTCCTACAATGGGCTAACACTGCAGTTGGTCCACACACCTGGTCCACATATTGGGTCCACAAACCTGGTTCACACACCTGGTCCACACACATGGTCCACACAGCAACTATCAAACACTTATTCCTACTATGGGCTAACACTGCAGTTGGTCCACACACCTGGTCCACATATTGGGTCCACAAACCTGGTCCACACATCTGGTTCACACAGCAACTATCAAACACTTATTCCTACTATGGGCTAACACTGCTGTTGGTCCACACACCTGGTCCACATATTGGGTCCACAAACCTGGTCCACACACCTGGTCCACACACCTGGTCCACACAGCAACTATCAAACACTTATTCCTACTATGGGCTAACACTGCAGTTGGTCCACACACCTGGTCCACATATTGGGTCCACAAACCTGGTCCACACAGCAACTATCAAACACTTATTCCTACTATGGGCTAACAATGCAGTTGGTCCACACACCTGGTCCACATATTGGGTCCACAAACCTGGTTCACACACATGGTCCACACAGCAACTATCAAACACTTATTCCTACTATGGGCTAACACTGCAGTTGGTCCACACACCTGCTCCACATATTGGGTCCACAAACCTGGTCCACACATCTGGTTCACACAGCAACTATCAAACACTTATTCCTACTATGGGCTAACACTGCAGTTGGTCCACACACCTGGTCCACATATTGGGTCCACAAACCTGGTTCACACACACAGTCCACACACCTGGTCCACACAGCAACTATCAAACACTTATTCCTACTATGGGCTAACACTGCAGTTGGTCCATACACCTGGTCCACATATTGGGTCCACAAACCTGGTTCACACACATGGTCCACACACCTGGTCCACACAGCAACTATCAAACACTTATTCCTACAATGGGCTAATACTGCAGTTGGTCCACGAACCTGGTCCAGACAGCCAAGGCTCGGTCATGTTCGCCATGTTGCTGGTACAACAGCCCTAGTGCATGCAGACGCTGGTGCTTCTCCAGCCACTCAACACAGTCGTTCAAATCACAGCCTGTGTCCACGGAAATAAGCTCTGACAATTTCTCTGGCGCTGACTCAGCGTACAGTTTTAACAAGGCCACATCGATTTCCTGCAAGCACAAACCATCAGACGACAAATAGCAACACTCTACTCTCCTGTCAGGACAGCAAGCATGGACAATTTGAGGCAGTCAGAGAAGACATGAAAGCAAACTATTAAAAATTTGAAGTAGTAAGAGAAGACATAACAACAAATTAAGGACAAATCGAGGCAGTCAGAGAAGACATGACAGCACACCAGTAAGACAGTGAGTAGTAGTGTGAATGTGTTCACAGTGATGAACCAGCAGCCACAAGGCATTCTTGTTCACACAACACATTCATTTGTTCACGAAACATTTCAGACTACTTGTTTACACAACACAATCATCTGTTCATGCAACATTTCAGAATACTTGTTTACACAACACAATCATCTGTTCATGTAACATTTCAGAATACTTGATCACACAACACAATCATCTGTTAATGCAACATTTCAGAATACTTATTCACACAACACAATCATCTGTTCATGCAACATTTCAGAATACTTGTTTACACAACACAATCATCTGTTCATGTAACATTTCAGAATACTTGTTTACACAATTTCCCAATTTCCTTGTGTGTTATGTTATGAGACAAGGCAAGACAAGACAAGACAAGACAAGACAAGACAAGACAAGACAGACAGACAGACAGACAGACAGACAGACAGATGACAGAGAGAGAGAGAGAGAGAGAGAAAGAGAGAGAGAGAGAGAGAGAGAGAGAGAGAGAGAGAGAGAGAGAGAGAGAGAGAGAGAGAGAGAGAGAGAGAGAGAGAATGTTATCAGTTATCAGTTGGGGTATCTTCATTGCACTCCGGACATGTCCATAGGTGCTCAGATCCTCCCCCCAGCATATGCATTAGCGTCCGGTGGCTAATAATGCCAGTTCTGTGTTGGTTGACGAGGCACCTTGTTTTCCCGATGTACCTCTCGCGTCTGGCTGTGCCGATTCTTACTCCCAAGTCTTTCATCCTGGACAGCGATGTGGATTCACTGACGTCAAAGTCCTTTGTTCTCGCCATATCTTTGAGGACGTTAATAACATCGGCACGATCCATGGGCTGGCCATCTACAGGGGGTGCAGAGCCAGCCAGTTTATCAGCTCGTTCATTTCCCTCGACTCCCGCATGTCCCGGGATGAAGATGAAGGTGACTTTATGGACAACAGACTTCCGCAGCGACTCAGTCCACTGTCTACGTACAGATCCAGCTTCGACCTTTTGAATCATGCTCACTGAATCACTTAGTACACACACGGTATAATGCTGTGATTCCAGCCATATGAAAGCTTGTGTAACTGCCATCACCTCCATCGTCATGCTGCTCGTGGTCATAGAGTGGGCACCACTGGATTCTTGAACAGTTCGGCCCGCTGAACGGGCTGTAAATGCCCACGCACTTCTCTGCTGCTTTACAACAGATCCATCTGTATAGATGAGCACTTCGGGGCTATCTGAATGTTCATAGATGAGCGCATTGACCTCTGCATTGACAGCGGCAAGGTTCTGCTCTCTGCACCGTCTGTCGAGTGTGATAATGCAGGAGAAAGTGCACGTAAAGGCTGGAGGCACCGGCACCCATTCCTTGCCGGGGTTGATACTGGTAAGACTGCAGACCTGTCTGACGACATCTTCCACCCGACCCATCCATGATTTGCCCCTCTTTAGCCTGTCACCCTTTTCTCTGAATATAGCGTCGTGTAGAGGGTGCTGCTCATCTGCACTTATTTTTAAGCATGCACGAGCTCTCCAGATCTTGATCCTGTGTTCCATTGTTGGGAAGTCAAGGAGGTATCTCATTGCTACACAGCTGGTGTCTCTCGTGCAGCCCAAAATGATGCGCATGGCTTCGTTTTGTACCTTTTCAAGTCTTCCAATCTGTGTAGGGCTGACAGTGAGGATGGCCAGGGCATACTCGATGCGTGAAAACACCAGTCCTTGGGACAGAAGTAGAGAGAGATGTAGACAAACAGAGACTCAAAAACTCAGAAACATACACATTTACATACACACACACACACTTGCACACACATACACTTGCACCAACCAGAGACACACTGAGTGTTCACCATGCATCACCACCACATACAGTCTGTGTGAGAGCCAACCATGAGATCTACTTGGTCTGTGTGAGAGCCAACCATGAGATCTACTTGGTCTGTGTGGGAGCCAACCATGAGATCTACTTGGTCTGTGTGAGAGCCAACCATGAGATCTACTTGGTCTGTGTGAGAGCCAACCATGAGATCTACTTGGTCTGTGTGAGAGCCAACCATGAGATCTACTCAGTCTGTGTGAGAGCCAACCATGAGATCTACTCAGTCTGTGTGAGAGCCAACCATGAGATCTACTTGGTCTGTGTGAGAGCCAACCATGAGATCTACTTGGTCTGTGTGAGAGCCAACCATGAGATCTACTTGGTCTGTGTGAGAGCCAACCATGAGATCTACTCAGTCTGTGTGAGAGCCAACCATGAGATCTACTCAGTCTGACTTCATGTTCTGTCCCTGACATACAGTCTGACTTCATGTTCTGTCCCTGACATAACCAGTCTGACTTCATGTTCTGTCCCTGACATACAGTCTGACTTCATGTTCTGTCCCTGACATACAGTCTGACTTCATGTTCTGTCCCTGACATACAGTCTGACTTCATGTTCTGTCCCTGACATACAGTCTGACTTCATGTTCTGTCCCTGACATACAGTCTGACTTCATGTTCTGTCCCTGACATACAGTCTGACTTCATGTTCTGTCCCTGACATACAGCCTGACTTCATGTTCTGTCCCTGACATAACCAGTCTGACTTCATGTTCTGTCCCTGACATACAGTCTGACTTCATGTTCTGTCCCTGACATAACCAGTCTGACTTCATGTTCTGTCCCTGACATACAGTCTGACTTCATGTTCTGTCCCTGACATACAGTCTGACTTCATGTTCTGTCCCTGACATAACCAGTCTGACTTCATGTTCTGTCCCTGACATACAGTCTGACTTCATGTTCTGTCCCTGACATAACCAGTCTGACTTCATGTTCTGTCCCTGACATATAGTCTGACTTCATGTTCTGTCCCTGACATACCCAGTCTGACTTCATGTTCTGTCCCTGACATACCCAGTCTGACTTCATGTTCTGTCCCTGACATAACCAGTCTGACTTCATGTTCTGTCCCTGACATACAGTCTGACTTCATGTTCTGTCCCTGACATACAGTCTGACTTCATGTTCTGTCCCAGATATACTCAGTCTGACTTCATGTTCTGTTCCTGACATACCCAGTCTGACTTCATGTTCTGTCCTAGATATACTCAGTCTGACTTCATGTTCTGTCCCAGATATACTCGGTCTGACTTCATGTTCTGTCCCAGATATATACAGTCTGACTTCATGATATGTCCCAGACATACCCAGTCTGACTTCTTCATGTTCTGTCCCAGATATACAGTCTGACTTCATGTTCTGTCCCTGACATACCCAGTCTGACTTCATGTTCTGTCCCTGACATACAGTCTGACTTCATGTTCTGTCCCAGATATACTCAGTCTGACTTCATGTTCTGTCCCTGACATACCCAGTCATACTTCATGTTCTGTCCCAGATATACCCAGTCTGACTTCATTTTCTGTCCCTGACATAGTCTGACTTCATGTTCTGTCCCAGATATACCCAGTCTGACTTCATGTTCTGTCCCAGATATACTCAGTCTGACTTCATGTTCTGTCCCTGACATACAGTCTGACTTCATGTTCTGTCCCAGATATACTCAGTCTGACTTCATGTTCTGTCCCTGACATACAGTCTGACTTCATGTTCTGTCCCAGATATACAGTCTGACTTCATGTTCTGTCCCAGACATACCCAGTCTGACTTCATGTTCTGTCCCTAACATACACAGTCTGACTTCATGTTCTGTCCCTGATATTCTGTTTTCTGTAGACAAGGAATGAGATCAGAAGACAACCAAGATGATCCATTTACAAATGTGTGCCAAGCTTGTTCTTGGTTTTCATGCAGACAAGACGATGCATGAGATGAGGAAACATGTACACTTACTCGCTTATAACCATGTGCCAAGTTCGTCCCGCGAATGTCTTCTAGGAATGTCTGTAGAAAATTTTTGTAAGCGGCCTTCACCTTCTCATCAGACCTGGATAACTGATTGATATCGGCAATCTCGTGTAATGGCGGCACCGAGCGAGTGAAGTTGCCATTGGTGGGCAGGTAGTTTGGATATAAGCTGATTATCTGGGCAAGGCAATGAGATCAAGTTAAAACATTGGGAACAGCAGCACATACAACATAATTGTTATTCCATAAAGTCCATAATATCACATTAGTTCACTATAGCCCATACAACATGTTATCTGTAGTTCACACTAGCCGACAAAATATAAAATGTCACTTGCAGCTCACACACCATACAATGTGTCAACTCTAGTTCACAGTAGCCTACACAACAAGCACCATGTTAACTTTAGTTCACTGTAGCCCACAAAACATAAAATCTACATTGATTTATCTGGTTGTTTCAGTATTTGAGTTTGAAGACTGAGCACAACCCACTACTGGCAACGCTGATCATATTTTGGTACGAACCTTGGGCCTTGTCCATGTCAGATTGGAAACACTGGATTCGAGTTTCACTCTCGTTTGAGCTAGTCAGTAGTGCATATCCCTGACTGGACCCGGGATCGAACTATAAAATATATTGTTCACTGTGGCCCACCAAGATACAACATATTGTCTATACACATGTACAGAGAGTTCATACATGTCTATACACATGTACAGAGAGTTAATTCATCTTTCTGTAACTAATTTCACAAGTCTAGATTTCATTAATTATTCTTTGTCTTTCATAACTGAGATCTTCATTTAGCACCAAAGACTTTACACAACACAAGGACTTTACTTGTAGACTAACCCTGCCATGCTCTCAATCACTGCTAACTTCACTAGCTTCAATACAACAAGGACTTTACTTGTAGACTAACCCTGCCATGCTCTCAATCACTGCTAACTTCACTAGCTTCAATACAACAAGGACTTTACTTGTAGACTAACCCTGCCATGCTCTCAATCACTGCTAACTTCACTAGCTTCAATACAAAGACTTTACTTGTAGACTAACCCTGCCATGCTCTCAATCACTGCTAACTTCACTAGCTTCAACACAACAAGGACTTTACTTGTAGACTAACCTCATCATGCTCTCAATCACTGCTAACTTCACTAGCTTCAACACAACAAGGACTTTACTTGTAGACTAACCTCATCATGCTCTCAATCATTGCTAACTTCATTAGCTTCAATACAACAAGGACTTTACTTGTAGACTAACCCTGCCATGCTCTCAATCACTGCTAACTTCACTAGCTTCAATACAACAAGGACTTTACTTGTAGACTAACCCCGCCATGCTCTCAATCACTGCTAACTTCACTAGCTTCAATACAACAAGGACTTTACTTGTAGACTAACCCTGCCATGCTCTCAATCACTGCTAACTTCACTAGCTTCAATACAACAAGGACTTTACTTGTAGACTAACCCTGCCATGCTCTCAATCATTGCTAACTTCACTAGCTTCAATACAACAAGGACTTTACTTGTAGACTAACCCCATCATGCTCTCAATCACTGCTAACTTCATTAGCTTCAACACAACAAGGACTTTACTTGTAGACTAACCCTGCCATGCTCTCAATCACTGCTAACTTCACTAGCTTCAATACAACAAGGACTTTACTTGTAGACTAACCCTGCCATGCTCTCAATCACTGCTAACTTCACTAGCTTCAATACAACAAGGACTTTACTTGTAGACTAACCCTGCCATGCTCTCAATCACTGCTAACTTCACTAGCTTCAATACAAAGACTTTACTTGTAGACTAACCCTGCCATGCTCTCAATCATTGCTAACTTCACTAGCTTCAATACAACAAGGACTTTACTTGTAGACTAACCCTGCCATGCTCTCAATCATTGCTAACTTCATTAGCTTCAATACAAAGACTTTACTTGTAGACTAATCCTGCCATGCTCTCAATCACTGCTAACTTCACTAGCTTCAATACAACAAGGACTTTACTTGTAGACTAACCCTGCCATGCTCTCAATCACTGCTAACTTCACTAGCTTCAATACAACAATACAATAGTAAGACAGGTGAATTAGTGTGGCATGTATACAGACAGGTACAGTAAGACAGGTAAATCAGAACGACATGTACACAGACAGGTGTATTATAGTGACATGTATACAGACAGGTAAATTAGAGCGATATGCATACAGACACATGAATTAGAGCAACATTATACAGACAGGTATAGTAAGAAGGTAAATTAGAGTGACATGTATACAGACAGATGCAGTAAGACAGGTGAATTGGAGCCATATGTATACAGACAGGTACAGTGAGAAGTTGAATTAGAGTGATATGTATACAGACAGGTGCGGTAAGACAGGTGACTTAGAGCAACATGTATACAGACAGGCACAGTAAGACAGGTGAATTGGAGCAACATGCACAGACAGGTACAATAAGACAGGTGAATTGAAGCAACATGTATACAGACAGGTACAGATAAGACAGGTGAATTGGAGCAACATGCACAGACAGGTACAATAAGACAGGTGAATTGAAGCAACATGTATACAGACAGGTACAGTACCTCCCTGACATCGATGCCACTCTCGTGAAACAACTGGCCAGCCTCGTCAAAGTGCTGCTGGGAAAACTCAATGAACGCCGCTTGTTGCTGGATCCGCTTGAACATCTGAAACCATCACGCACTCTGTCTACATGTGTCAGCCACAGAACATGACAACGTGGCAGCTGACACAGAACATGGCTGCTGACACATGTCTTCTAGAGAACATAACTAGAACTTAAAAACAAAAGTCGCTTAAAAGTCGACAGGGTCGACTTCATTGCACCGGGTTTTATCCCTTATGGCTTGGTCTCGTCGCACAAAGCACGAACTCCGTAGCTCTAGCGATGACCCAAAGGAGTCTACGAAAAATTGTACCCGTGAACTGAAGCATGCGGCCCAGAATTGAACCCACAACATTCGGAGCCTGAGTCAAACGGCTTGACCACTTCGCCACGGAGACTCTAAATAACTAGAACATTACTGCTAATATGTGTCTTCTAGAGAACATAACTAGAACATTACTGTTGATGTGTATCTTCTAGAGAACATATTTAGAACACTACTACTAACATGCATCAGTAAGATACAATGGCAAAAACAACACATAATGATATCAATAACACAATAAGATGCCATGACAGCAACACTCCTATTCAAACTGCAAAGCGCAGGTCAGCAAGGTCGAATGGATAAGGACGCGAGTTCTTAAACATCCATTGTGCTGATGCCGAGGTTAGGGGTTTCAACCCCTACACCGGACAGCTGGACTAAAATGTTGACTTCTTGTCCTTGACTTGAGGATGTAAATTACAAGTACCTCTGAAGCCGGAGTGGGTTCGCCTGATGGCGAGGGACACTGGTAATAGGAAAAGCTAATTCACACGCAAAATTCAGTCCATCACTGCTATAAATAGTGTGTACTGAATATACTTGAGTTAAAAGCGAGTGAGCATAAAAAACAAAACAAAAAAACCATTGCAAAGCATCCATGACACAAACACACCAGCTACAGTTACAGGTTGTAATGACATCAATGGCAGGTTGTAAGTGACATAAAAGGCAGGATGTTGTGACATAAATGACAGGTTTGGTGACAAAAATGACAGTTTGTAGTGACAAATTATAGTGACATCAATGGCAGGTTGTAGTGACATCAATGGTAGGTTGTAAGTGACATCAATTACAGGTTGTAATGACAGGTTTGGTGACATAAATGACAGTTTGTAGTGACAAATTATAGTGACATCAATGGCAAGTTGTAGTGGCATCAATGACAAGGTGTAGTTACATCAATTACAGGTTGTAATGACATCAATGACAGTTTGTAGTGACGAGTTGTAGTGACATCAATGGCAGGTTGTAGTGACATCAATGACAGGTTATAGTGACATCAATGGCAGGTTGTAGTGACATCAATGGCAGGTTGTAGTGACATCAATGACAAGTTATAGTGACATCAATGACAGGTTATAGTGACATCAATGACAGTTTGAGTGACGAGTTGTAGTGATATCAATGACAGGTTGTAGTGATATCAATGACAAGTTGTAGTGATATCAATGGCAGGTTGTAGTGACATCAATGACAGGTTATAGTGACATCAATGACAAGTTTAGTGGCATCAATGACAATTTGTAGTAACAAATTATAGTGACATCAACGGCAGGTTGTAGTGACATAAATGGCAGGTTTAAGTGACATAAAAGGCAGGTTGTAGTGACATAAATGACAGGTTTGGTGACATAAATGACAGTTTGTAGTGACAAATTATAGTGACATCAATGGCAGGTTGTAGTGACATCAATGGCAGGTTGTAGTGACATCAATGGCAGGTTGTAGTGACATCAATTACAGGTTGTAATATCATCAATGACAGGTTGTAATGACAAGTTGTAGTGACACAATGACAGTTTGTAGTGATGAGTTGTAGTGACATCAATTGCAGGTTGTAGTGATATCAATGACAAGTTGTAGTTTAGTTTAGTTTAGTTTAGTCGTTGGATCAACATCACGGCACACGGTTTAACCCATAAGTGCTCCGTTTTCCTCCTAACTCAAATCTGAGTCTTGAGAAACTCAGCTCAATGCACGAACTCCATTGCATCGGTGAGGATCCTGAAATACTTTGGGTAATTTTTAACTCAAAATTTTGCCCAGGCAGCGCTGTTAGGCTACTCTTTTTCGATTTCCAACTGCCAAGGGATTTTTAACGTGCACAACAATACACACGGGCGTCCGATCTCACTACCCAGAGACCAGGGGAAATTTTATTACTGGAAGTCCAGGTGGATTCTTTAAATAAATCCCGGTCCTTACCGGGGCCTGAACCCGGGACCTCCAGCACTCGAGGCGGACACCCTACCTCGAGACCACTCAGCACCCCGACAAGTTGTAGTGACATAAATGACAGGTTATAGTGGCATCAATGACAATTTGTAGTGACAAGTTGTGGTGACATTAATGGCAGGTTGTAGTGATATCAATGACAAGTTGTAGTGACATCAATGGCAGATTGCAGTGACATCAACAACAAGTTATAGTGACATCAATGACAGGTTTAGTGACATCAATGACAATTTGTAGTGACAAGTTATAGTGACATCAATGACAGGTTGTAGTGACAGGTTGTAGTGACATCAATAGCAGGTTGTAGTGACATCAATGACAGGTTATAGTGACATCAATAGCAGGTTGTAGTGACATCAATGACAGGTTGTAGTGACATCAATGGCAGGTTGTAGTGACATCAATGGCAGGTTGTAGTGACATCAATGACAAGTTGTAGTAACATCAATAACAGTTTGTAGTGACAAGTTGTAATGACATCAATGACAAGCTGTAGTGACATCAATGGGAAGTTGTAGTGACATCAATGACAGTTTGTAGTGTCTAGTTGTAGTGACATCAATGACAAGTTGTAGTGACAACAATGACAAGTTGCAGTGACATCAATGGCAGGTTGAAGTGACATCAGTGGCAGTTTTTAGTGACAAGTTGTAGTGACATTAATGACAAGCTGTAGTGTCATCAATGGCAGGTTGTAGTGACATCAATGACAGGTTGTAATGACACCAATGGCAGGTTGTAATGACAAGTTGTAGTGACAACAATGACAAGATTTAGTGACATCAATGACAAGTTGTAAGTGACTTCAATGGCAGGTTTTAGTGGCATCAATGACAGATTGTAGTGACATCAATGGCAGGTTTTAGTGGCATAAATGACAGATTGAAGTGACATCAATGGCAGGTTGTAGTGACATCAATGACAAGTTGTAGTGACATCAATGACAGTTTGTAGTGACAAGTTGTAGTGACATCAATCGCAGGTTGTAGTGACACCAATGACAAGTTGTAGTGACTTACTAGTCACTTGAGAAACTCAGCTCAATGCACAAACTCCATTGCATCGGTGAGGATCCTGAAATACTTTGGGTAATTTTTAACTCGAAACTCGACTGGTGGGTGATGTCACATATAACTGTCAATGACAGCTTGTAGTGACAAGTTGCAGTGACTTCAATGGCAAGTTGTAGTGACATCAATGGCATGTTGTAATGTCATCAGTGATAGGTTGTAATGATATAACGATAAACAAACACAGCTCCAACCACATCAATGGAACACTCACCTTGAGAAACTTATCTCGGGTCATGCCAGTTTTATTGGCATTTTTTGCCAAATCTAAAGCTTCTTGTACACGCTTGTCAGCCAGCAAGGCCTGGATCTGAATACAAATGAGAACAAACAATCAGTAGTGATCACAATGTGTTTGATGAAAATGTGGAGACAAGGAACAGCAGATGCTGTGTATATCAGACTGTCACTGGTGAGTGATGTCACATATAACATACAACTGACACTGGTGAGTGATGTCACATATAACATACAACTGTCACTGGTGAGTGTCACGTGTCACATGCAATTGTCACTGGTGAGTGTCACATGTCACATACAATTGTCACTGCTGAGTGATGTCACATATAAACATGCAACTGTCACTGGTGAGTGTCACATGTCACAGACAACTGTCACTGGTGAGTGTCACATACAATTGTCACTGCTGAGTGATGTCACATATAACATACAACTGTCACTGCTGAGTGATGTCACACATAACATACAACTTCACTGGTGAGTGATGTCCTATATAATATACAACTTCACTGGTGAGTGATGTCACATATAACTGTCACTGGTGAGTGATGTCACATGTCCCATATAACATACAACTTCACTGGTGAGTGATGTCACATATAACTGTCACTGGTGAGTGATGTCACATGTCTCATATAACATACAACTGACAATGGTGGGTGATGTCACATATAACTGTCACTGGTGAGTGATGTCACATATAACATACAACTGACACTGGTGAGTGATGTCACATATAACTGTCACTGGTGAGTGATGTCACATATAACTGTCACTGGTGAGTGATGTCACATATAACATACAACTGACACTGGTGAGTGATGTCACATGTCACATAAAACATACAACTGACACTGGTGAGTGATGTCACATATAACTGTCACTGGTGAGTGATGTCACATACAATTGTCACTGGTGAGTGATGTCACATGTCACATATAACATACAACTGACACTGGTGAGTGATGTCACATGTCACATACAACTGACACTGGTGGGTGATGTCACATATAACTGTCACTGGTGAGTGATGTCACATGTCACATATAGCATACAACTGTCACTGGTGAGTGATGTCACATATAACTGTCACTGGTGAGTGATGTCACATATAACTGTCACTGGTGAGTGATGTCACATATAACTGTCACTGGTGAGTGATGTCACATATAACTGTCACTGGTGAGTGATGTCACATATAACTGTCACTGGTGAGTGATGTCACATATAACATACAACTGACACTGGTGAGTGATGTCACAAATAACTGTCACTGGTGGGTGATGTCACATATAACATACAACTGACACTGGTGAGAGATGTCACATATAACTGTCACTGGTGGGTGATGTCACATATAACATACAACTGACACTGGTGAGTGATGTCACATACAACTGACACTGGTGAGTGATGTCACATATAACTGTCACTGGTGGGTGATGTCACATGTCACATATAACATACAACTGACACTGGTGAGTGATGTCACATATAACTGTCACTGGTGAGTGATGTCATATATAACATACAACTGACACTGGTGGGTGATGTCACATACAACTGACACTGGTGGGTGATGTCACATGTCACATATAACATACAACTGACACTGGTGGGTGATGTCACATGTCACATATAACATATAACTGTCACTGGTGGGTGATGTCACATATAACTGTCACTGTTGAGTGATGTCACATGTCACATATAACATACAACTGACACTGGTGAGTGATGTCACATATAACTGTTACTGGTGAGTGATGTCACATATAACTGTCACTGGTGAGTGATGTCACATACAACTGACACAGGTGAGTGATGTCACATATAACTGTCACTGGTGAGTGATGTCACATGTCACATATAACATACAACTGACACTGGTGGGTGATGTCACATGTCACATATAACATACAACTGACACTGGTGAGTGATGTCACATATAACTGTCACTGGTGAGTGATGTCACATATAACATGCAACTGACACTGGTGGGTGATGTCACATACAACTGTCACTGGTGAGTGATGTCACATATAACATACAACTGACACTGGTGGGTGATGTCACATATAAATGTCACTGGTGAGTGATGTCAGATGTCTCATATAACATACAATTGTCACTGGTGAGTGATGTCACATATAACATACAACTGACACTGATGAGTGATGTCACATATAACTGTCACTGGTGAGTGATGTCACATATAACATACAACTGTCACTGGTGGGTGATGTCACATATAACATACAACTGACACTGATGAGTGATGTCACATATAACTGCCACTGGTGAGTGATGTCACATATAACATACAACTGACACTGGTGGGTGATGTCACATGTCACATACAACTGACACTGGTGAGTGATGTCACATATAACTGTCACTGGTGAGTGATGTCACATATAACATACAACTGTCACTGGTGGGTGATGTCACACATAACATACAACTTCACTGGCAAGAGATGTCACATATAACTGTCAGTGGTGAGTGATGTCACATGTCTCATATAGCATGCAATTGTCACTGGTGAGTGATGTCCTATATAACATACAACTGTCGCTGGTGAATGATGTCACATATAACATACAACTGTCATTGGTGAGTGATGTCCTATATAACATACAACTGTCACTGGTGAGTGGTGTCACATATAACATACAACTGTCACTGGTGAGTGATGTCACATACAACTGTCACTGGTGAGTGATGTCCTATATAACATACAACTGTCACTGGTGGGTGATGTCCTATATAACATACAACTGTCACTGGTGAGTGATGTCCTATATAACATACAACTGTCACTGGTGAGTGGTGTCACATATAACATACAACTGTCACTGGTGAGTGATGTCACATATAACATACAACTGTCACTGGTGGGTGATGTCACATATAACATACAACTGTCACTGTTGAGTGATTTCACATATAACATACAACTGTCACTGTTGAGTGATGTCACATATAACATACAACTGTCACTGGTGAATGATGTCACATATAACAAATAACTGTCACTGTTGAGTGATGTCACATATAACATACAACTGTCACTGGTGAGTGATGTCACATATAACATACAACTGTCACTGGTGAGTAATGTCACATATAACATACAACTGTCATTGGTGAGTGATGTCCTATATAACATGCAACTGTCACTGGTGAGTAATGTCACATATAACATACAACTGTCACTGATGAGTGATTTCACATATAACTGTCACTGGTGAGTGTCACATATAACAAATAACTGTCACTGGTGAGTGATGTCACATATAACATACAACTGTCACTGGTGAGTGTCACATGTCACATATAACATACAGTTGTCACTAGTGAGTGTCACATATCAACTGACTGACCAAACACTGACCTGTTTCTCAAATGGTATTGGAAGCAGGGCATAGATCTCACGGCAGGAAGCAACAAAAATCCGTCCATCAAAGTCCCCCAGGAAGACTCCACCTTGGAAAGGAATGGCTTGCTTCTGTTGTTGGTCCAAGATACTGGAGCAATCAGCAACAAAGACACATGTCATAGGACACCATGATAACAACATGATTAAATGATGAACTAAATATAAAACTTGTGGCAGGCCCAGGCTGGCTTGAAGAGGCTGCAGGGACAACTAATGAATGTGTGCTGCATGGGTTTCTGGGCTAGTGTGAGAGGCAAAGTCATCAATGAGCAGAATGAAGAGTATCACATTACAAGATCCCGTATGAGAGTGGCGATGAGGCTGCCAATGTGGTACAATGAAGGATTTCTAATACCTCAGAGATTTAGGTGACCGTTGTCCTGTGAAAGTGACAAGTGACAAACTTGATGGGAACAGAGCAATGAGAAGACAGAGAGATGAATTTCTGAATGGGCTGGCCACACGGTATCATCAAGACAAGAACACAGGTCTGGTCCCAGACTGCTGATGGTGTGAGATGGTGATCCAAGACTGGCCACATACGCAGGGAAGTGAGATAGCTGTGTGCATCTATTGTCCCAAGCAGGCAGGGAAGTGAGACAGCTGTGTGCATCTATTGTCCCAGGCAGGCAGGGAAGTGAGACAGTTGTGTGCATCTATTGTCCCAGGCAGGCAGGGAAGTGAGACAGCTATGTGCATCTATTGTTCCAGGCAGGGAAGTAAGACAACTGTGTGCATCTATTGTCCCAGGCAGGGAAGTGAGACAAACTGTGTGCATCTATTGTCCCAGGCAGGGAAGTGAGACAGCTGTGTGCATCTATTGTCCCAGGCAGGAAAGTGAGACAACTGTGTGGATCTATTGTCCCAGGCAGGGAAGTGAGACAGCTGTGTGCATCTATTGTCCCAGGCAGGGAAGTGAGACAAACTGTAACATCTATTGTTCCAGGCAGGCTGGAAAATGAGACAGCTGTGTGCATCTATTGTTCCAGGCAAGCAGGCAAGTGAGACAGCTATTTGCATATATTGTCCCAAGCAGGGAAGTGAGACAACTGTGTGCATTTATTGTCCCAGGCAGGGAAGTGAGACAGCTGTGTGCATCTATTGTCCCTGTCACGAATTGGCAGCCTTTACTTCCCAGAACAATTTTCGGTTCACTTTTGATGGGCCATGTAGAGGATCAACAGACGAACAAAACCGTTTTCTCTATATTCAAGGCTATACTGTCTTGACGTAAGCTTGCAAAACTTGCAAGTAAACAGACCACCAGGAATGGCTTTCTAGTTGGGAAGTTAATTTGACACCAGTCCCGGTCACCCCCAGAGGTTATCAATCCAGCCAGACTGGAGGGCAGACTCAGGGGACTGAATGGTAATTAAAACCAACCAGGCATGACGCAAGCAAACCTGGTTTACCAACAGAGTTGTAAACTGGCAGCTGACCATGAGAACCTAATTGCTACTTTGACATGACACCTGATAAGAAGAGGTGCAAGGTGTGAAATCACTGATAAGACTCGGGCTAATAATGGTCAGACCCACAGGTGTGAAGGCTAGTGTGCATGCAGAAAGAATTTTTATGACTGGACAGACTTGGAGTTAATTGCAATTACTGTCAGGAGGAGATAAGAAGAATTTATGACGGGAATGCCAAGGAGATAATACTGTCTGCTTGACTCAGCTTAAATAAGGGTCCCTAGCCTGTTTTATGTTAGATTAAGTCTGACTTCAGAACAGGTAGGCAGCCAGCTCAATGTTTGTAGTCATATGCATGATTATTATGTTGGCTTCTAGGAAGGATTTCTTAGTAACTAGTCCCTTAGTAAGTCTCTTAGTCTCTTAGATGGATGGACCGATTTTCAGTCTATATCTGATCTAGGTTATTTCAAGAACTATCATTGTCGTAGGTTACTTGAGTGTTCTTTCTAAGTTCTGTGTTCAATATCATTGTGCTTTAAGTGTTACTCTTCTGAGAAGTAGAAACTTATGGAAGGCAGGTCTTGTCTAGATATACTTGAGGTGTCGTAGCAGATGCTTGCCATCTCTTTCTAAACTAGACTAGTCTCCTTTTTGGTGTGTGCATTTGTTGTACAGAATATAGTCAACTGACTATTTATTTAATTCTTACAACAGCAGTAACTAAGTGGTAACTTCAACTAGACTTGTTGTATATCTCATTTTGCAGCTATACAACATTAGTACTCATTAATAATGCCTGATGCTATTATGTTGAGTATCATTAGATGTCCATCTTGAAGTAATATAATGTTTACGGATATGTTGGATGTATGTATGTGTAATTTCATAAACTAACTAGTGCATTATGCTATGATGTTAAAGTATCATAATATGACTAGTTTAATCAATATGTTTATGTGTATTGGATGTTTGATATATTGATTTGTCATATGCAAACCTACCAATATGAAGTGTTATGCTATTGTCTGCGTATTGGCCCATTGGCCAATGATTGTGTTGGAAGCAGAGGTGTAATGGTACAGACATTACCCACAATTGGTATAGGGTGCTAAACTTTCTCAGTGTATTGTGGGCGTGCATCCACGGTAATGCAGGGAAACCTGGCACAGCTACTGGTCACGGCTTGTAAGCCCGGATGACCCGGCATTATTATAATACCATTACCGATCCTGTGAGCTGCTAACCCAACTTTGGACGGAGCGGCTGTACGACACAGAATTTCTGTATTAGCGACATGGACATGGGGCGGCAGAAATGTAATCATTACAGGCGTGTGAGACAATTGAAAAGCCCGTCCCAGACTAAAGACAGTAGGGAGAAGGAGGATGGTGAACACCGTAGAGCTGGAAGATAAACTTGGCCAGACTGGTCATTGTATATGTTTGTGTTATGATATGTTTTAATTAGGCTTGCGCTGATGTAGAACTGACATAACACATTCTTGACTTTCTTTCAAGCTCTCACAAGGAGCACCTATGTTATAGATCTCAAGACTAGAGACTACTGACTAGGAGTGTCAGGACTGACAGGATCGTCAGAATACCGGCAAGCTGTTTCTTCTTTTTTGAGTCTACTGGAGAGTGGGGATCTGGACCACAGTTCCAGATAGATGAAGTAACAAGTAAAGTTACGTAATGTTTCTCATCACAATATGTTATATGATTTCATCATCCCCATATTGAAAACCATCAGATGTCTATGATTAGTAAATAAATGTTGTAGTATTGTAACTCATAGTTCTCTCGTTATATTTTAATTCCAATTGTGCATACGTGTTGTGGTGTACATTGGTGGGGGTTCACTTACACACCAAGGAAAGGAGCAGTCAGGGAGAAAACCTGTACTGAGATAGTCGTCTATACTCATATACTTAGACTTAAAACATCTTAGCTAACCTTCTCTTTCCCATTCCTTGGCGAATATTCAGCACAGTTCATTTCACTTTGTAACGAGCCACTTGGAGCTGTACGTTGGATAATCAGGGCTTAACCTGTAGTTCAGCCATATAGATTTTGTCCCTAGTCAGTTTCTGACTATTTAGGGTTGCTCGCCAGTGAATAATATTTTCATCTAGCCGGTGGGGCACCCCGACTTCTGACAGTCCCAGGCAGGGAAGTGAGACAACTGTGTGCATCTATTGTCCCTGACAGGCAGGGAAATGAGACAGCTGTGTGCATCTATTGTCCCAGGCAGCAGGGAAATGAGACAGCTATGTTCATTTATTGTCCCAAGCAGGGAAGTGAGAAAACTGTGTGCAATTATTGTCCCAGGCATGGAAGTGAGACAAATCTGTGCATCTATTGTCCCAGGTAGGGAAGTGAGACAGCTAAGTGCATCTGTTGTCCCAGAGCAAGTGAGACAGCTGTGTGCATCTATTGTCTCAGACAGAGAAGTGAGACAGTTATGTGCATCTATTGTTCCAGGCAGGTAAGTGAGACAACTGTGTGCATCTATTGTCCCAGGCAGGCAAGGAAATGAGACAGCTGTGTGCTCTATTGTCCCGGGTAGGCTGCAAACTGAGACAGCTGTGTGCATCTATTGTCCCAGGCAGGGAAGTAAGACAGCTATGTGCATTTATTGTCCAAGGCAGGCAGAGGAGCGAGACAGCTGATGTGCTGGCTTCAAGGGCACTTACCTACCTGTGGAAAACTGAAAGTGGACTGACGCCAATAAATGATAGGTGCCAAGTGACTGTTGGACCAGGCAACCAGGTGTGAAACTGGTTGAAGTACACCAAAAATCAACTATTTCACTGCCATCAGGACAACATCAGAACAACATCAAGAGACCACACATTCATATCCTTGCAGCACACCAAAGATCAACTATTTCACTGTCATCAGGACAACATCAGGAAACCACACCTTCATATCCTTGCAGCACACCAAAGATCAACTATTTCACTGTCATCAGAACAACATCAAGAGACCACACATTCATATCCTTGCAGCACACCAAAGATCAACTATTTCACTGTCATCAGGAAACCATACCTTCATATCCTTGCAGCATGCCAAATATCAACTATTTCACTGTCATCAGAACAACATCAAGAGACCACACATTCATATCCTTGCAGCATGCCAAATATCAACTATTTCACTGTCATCAGAACAACATCAAGAGACTACACATTCATATAATTGCAGCACGCCAAATATCAACTATTTCACTGTCATCAGAACAACATCAAGAAACCACACATTCATATTCTTGCTGCACACCAAAGATCAACTATTTCACTGTCATCTGAACAACAACAACAAACAAGCCACCTGCCTGTGAACTGTTATAAACTCATCATTCATGGCCAGAATGTATGGATGTACAAAACTGACTGCAGTCAAACCATCAGACCACTGCATGGGCGGTCGCTGGGACACACCAGCGGAGGTCACAAAGATTCCCAAGGCATTTGGACCATTGAGTAAAAACTCCTCCTGCAAAGATTAAAGAGCAAAATGCAGAAACAGAAATACAATCCTCAAACACAAATGGACAGCTGGATGTGTGCCAGCCTGCTAAATGTTGCAGATTCTGGTTGCTAGCAGACAATGTGACATCAACTTTCATTTGCAACAATGAAGATATAGTTTCTGTCCATCAGCAGCTCAATCTCTGACACCTGTAGTGCATCTACAACCAACACAGCTGGAGACCTTATGATAAAACCACAGCTAGACATTCTTGTGAGAATCCACAGCAGTTTATCTTGTGGCAATCCAGTTAGTTAGTTATGATTCCAAGTTCACGGCAACGGGTCATCCTCATTAGGCTCTGTTCCTGTGCCAGCGAATATCACGCATAATGCTCCTCACTGTCCAATGTGACAAATGGGAAAGACAGGAGTCTCAGCAAGCCAACAGCCTGCACAGGTGCACTGTGCATAATGCCGCAGTCAGAAATTGCCAACACAAAAATCCTCCACGGAAAATACAGTTCATTGTCGATGGAAGTGGCAGTCACCAGAAAGACCTCATTTACCCAGGTTTTATCCTATATGGCTCGGCTTCTTACCACAGGGTGACCCACCAAAAGCGTTGCACAAAGCACAAACTCCATAGCTCCAGCCGCGACTCCCAGAAGTCTCCTGAGAAAATGCATTCGTGAACCGAAAAGGCAAACCAGTCAATTCAGCAACATTCGGCCGTCATCGTTCCGAACATCCAGTTCACACCACAAACAACCACGGACAGATATAAAAGCATTCCACACGAAATTCACAACTCATAATGTCACGCCACGCACTCACTCGGTAGCAGGGCGACGGAACCATGCACTACCAGTCCAACATGAGGAAAATGCGACTGCAAACTGTAGCCAGAAGGGTAAACACTCCAGAGGCGTAACGGTTTAAATGCCTATCCGCCATGTTGGGGACCGGAAGCACTCCAGTCTCCAGTTAGATATCTTGTGTGATTCTACAGCAGTTTATCTTGTGGCACTCCAGTTAGTTGAGTCAGGTCTTAGACAGATATAACTGAGCTACCGTATGACAGTAGACGGTACTACCTGCTTTCTGTCAGCGCCGAATGTTGAGCGGCGCTTACCAAACCCGACACCCCACACTGTGCCAACGGCTTCGCACGGAAGAGCGCAATTGGGAGGGTACTAGCCTTATCCTGGTGCGAGGAAATGCAACCCAAAGACAAAATAAGTCATGGCAGGGCAGACCAGGCCCTAAGCCTTGGTTGGCAGCTGGTCTAGGATCGAAGCTCCGACAGGCGGACAGTTAGAGCACTGCTTTGCTGACCCGGCAGCTTCTGCAGCTTGTCTTGTTCCAGATTATAGGTGTCAACTTTCCTCTGGAGTGAACTAGGCAGGCCGAGAGAGGGATCATGCTGCATGGGCAACACATGGTTTCTTTATTTTAGCCCAGGCTTTGTGCTATGGAGAGGCAATAACTCCATCCCTGGTCTTAACCGGTCTCGGAATCAAAGCGAGAGGCAACTGTTACGGGTTATAAGTCCTTGTCAGTTGGCGTAGACATGGGGCGCCACGCGTTGCCTCTGACGGTGGGAGACACCTACAGGTGTCACTGATCAGCTACCGCCCGCCTCAAGCTGGGCAGCCCCCAGCCAATTGGGTGCTGATCCACCACAGCCTGCCTGCTTCAATGGGTGCTTGGGGCTAGGACAAAATCTGATTCGCAGGCTGTAAAACCAATGCACCAGGTACTAATAAAAAGAATAGAAACCTCAAGCTACGGCTTGCAACCTGGAACGTGAGAACCATGTGTCCAGGATTTTCCACTGACTTGACAAATATTGACGATGTGAGAAAAACGGCTGTGATTGATGCTGAACTCAATCGTCTTAACATTGATATTGCTGGCCTGCAGGAGACTCGCCTCGCTGAGGAAGGGTCACTCAGGGAAAACAATTACACCTTTTTTTGGAAGAGAAGAGGGCAGGCAGAAAAAAGGCAACATGGTGTGGGCTTTGCAGTGAAGAATTCGCTACTGGGAATGATTGATATCCCAGCTGGAGGTAATGACAGATTATTATCACTGCGCTTGGCAACCTCTTGTGGATTTGCCACCATTCTCACTGCATATGCACAGACACTCGCTTCCTCTGATGATGTGAAGGATATGTTCTATGAGCAGCTAGACTCTGCGGTCAAGGCAGTTCCAAAATCCGACAACATTTATATGCTCGGTGATTTCAATGCTCGTGTGGGCAAGGACTCGAGTTCATGGCCAGTGTGCCTTGGAAAATACAACATCGGTCGCATGAATGATAATGGGCAAAGGCTGCTGGAGCATTGCACTAGAAATGACCTATGTATTACAAACTCCTTTTTTAAAACAAAAGAGATGCATAAGGTCACATGGAAACATCCAAGATCCAGCCATTGGCATCAGCTGGACTTCATTATCACATGGAGACAACATCTGAACCATACATCATTAACTCGAAGTTACCACAGTGCTGACTGTGATACAGATCATTCTTTGGTTGTTGCAAGGGTTAGACTGAGACCAAAGAGAATCTACACAGCTAAACACAAGTCTAGCCCCAGGATTAATATTACTAACACTCACAATCCTGGAAAGTGCTTTGAATTTCAACAGCAACTTGAAGACGCTTTAAATGATACATCAGAAAATTGTATAGTAAATGATAAATGGAGTAAACTTAAGGAAACTATTTATAAAACAGCGGTAGGGGTTTACGGCACTGTGGATCATAAGAGGCAGGACTGGTTTGCGGCAAACAGCCAGATACTGCAGCCCTTGATTGATAAATAGAAGATAGCTCTCTTAAGAAACAAGGAAAGACCAACACGTAACACTCTGAGTGAGCTGAAGCAAGCGAGGAAGGATGTACAAAAGGCTGCCAGGCAGTGTGCAAATGACTATTGGATCAAGTTATGTGAGTCCATTCAAATCGCAAGTGATAAGGGAAACATCAGAAGCATGTATGAAGGGATAAAGAAAGCCTGTGGTCCAATGATCAAAAGAAGTGCACCGCTGAAAACCTTGACTGGAGAAATCATCACTGATAAGAAACAGCAGATGGATAGATGGGTCGAGCACTATTTAGAGCTTTACTCAAATGAGACCAAGCTAGCGGATGATGCCCTCAACGCCATAGAGGCCCTGCCAACTCTTGACCACCTGGACACACTTCCCACTATAACAGAAGTTAAGTGTGCTATAAATGAGCTTGCATCTGGCAAGGCTCCAGGTAAGGATGGGATTCCAATAGAGGTAATCAGGAGTGGGCAAGACACACTCACACTACAGATCCACCAGCTAATAGAGCTATGCTGGCGAGAAGGACAAGTCCCACAGGATTTCAAAGATTCAAACATCATAACGCTGTACAAGAACAAGGGAGATCGGAGCGACTGTAACAACTATAGGGGTATCTCACTTCTGTGTATTGTTGGGAAAGTATTTGCCAGAATTGTCCTGCACAGACTTCAAGTCCTGGGAGATCAAGTCTACCCCGAATTACAGTGCGGCTTCCGTCAGAAACGGTCCACCATTGATATGATATTCTCATTGCGACAGATGCAAGAAAAATGCCGGGAGCAAAATCAGCCACTGTTTATTGCCTTCATCGATCTCACAAAGGCATTCGATTTGGTCAGTCGTGAGGGTCTGTTCAAAGCACTAAAGAAGATTGGCTGCCCACCAACTCTTCTGTCCATTGTGGAATCGTTCCACACAGGCATGAAGGGTATAATCAAGTTTGATGGCTCAACTTCAGAAGAGTTTGAAATCAAGAGTGGAGTTAAGCAAGGTTGTGTACTATCCCCCACCCTCTTTGGGATATACTTTTCACTTCTACTGAAATATGCCTTTCGTGATCAGGATGACGGTATATACATTCACTCACGCTCAGATGGTGGCCTCTATAATGCTCAGAGATTGAAGGCCAAGACAAAATTAGGAGGGTACTAATCAGAGAGTTGCTTTTTGCGGATGATGCTGCGATTACGACCCACTCTGAGGAAGAATTACATCTACTATCTGCATTCTCCAATGCTTGTTCTGACTTAACAAAAAGAAGACACAGATTATGTCACAAGGTGCACATGGTGTACCATCAATCTTTATTGACGACGCCGAACTGGAGATAGTAGACCATTTTACATATCTAGGATCAGAGGTAAATAGCAAATTATCCCTCGATCAGGAAATCAACATCAGGATTGGCAAGGCAGCAACAACAATGAACATGTTAGCAAAAAGAGTCTGGGAGAACAGGAAGCTTACTGCCAAAACAAAAGTCCTCGTCTACCAAGCCTGTGTCCTTAGTACTCTTCTTTATGGCAGTGAAACCTGGACAACTTACTCACGCCAAGAGAAACATTTAAACAGCTTTCATATGCGGTGTCTGCGAAGAATTCTTGGTATTAAGTGGCAAGATAAAATCACAAATACTGAAGTATTGGAAAGATCAGGTTGTGTGACGGTGTATTCCATGCTCAGTCTTCGTAGACTTAGATGGATAGGACACGTTAGGAGGATGGATGATGGTAGAATACCAAAGGACATCTTTTTTGGTGAATTACGGACAGGTAGGAGATCTCAGGGTCGGCCTCTACTACGATACAAAGATGTATGTAAGCGGGACATGATTGATACAGGCATTGATAATGCACATTGGGAGCACGTCGCCGCTGAACGTGTTGCATGGAGGGCAACTATCAGAAATGGAATAAAGACAAAGGAGAAAATGATTGCAGATAAAGCACACACAGAGCGTGAGAGACGTAAGATGGTGCAAAATGGTGGAAATGACCATGTTTTCACATGCACCTACTGTGGGCAAACATTTGCAGCAAGAATTGGCCTTACCAGCCACACTCGCCACCGCCATGGATCGTAGTTATTAAGCCTTTTTGAAGCACAATGTACCAAACTATCGTCTGTCAAGACGGAAAGGTGCCAATGATGACTCCAGTTAGATATCTTGTGTGATTCCACAGCAGTTTACCTTGTGGCAATCCAGTTAGATATCTTGTGTGATTCCACAGCAGTTTACCTTGTGGCACTCCAGTTAGATATCTTGTGTGATTCCACAGCAGTTTACCTTGTGGCACTCCAATTAGATATCTTGTGTGATTCCACAGCAGTTTACCTTGTGGCACTCCAGTTAGATATCTTGTGTGATTCCACAGCAGTTTACCTTGTGGCACTCCAGTTAGATATCTTGTGTGATTCCACAGCAGTTTACCTTGTGGCACTCCAGTTAGATATCTTGTGTGATTCCACAGCAGTTTACCTTGTGGCACTCCAGTTAGATATCTTGTGTGATTCCACAGCAGTTTACCTTGTGGCACTCCAGTTAGATATCTTGTGTGATTCCACAGCAGTTTATCTTGTGGCACTCCAGTTAGATATCTTGTGTGATTCCAAAGCAGTTTACCTTGTGGCAATCCAGTTAGATATCTTGTGTGATTCCACAGCAGTTTACCTTGTGGCACTCCAGTTAGATATCTTGTGTGATTCCACAGCAGTTTACCTTGTGGCAATCCAGTTAGATATCTTGTGAAAAACAACAGAATTTAATGTAGGAAACCACTTTGTTTAACTTTTAGGAAACCAGAGCTAAATATCTTGTGGGAATTCACAGCTAAATATTTTGTGGAAATTCACAGCTAAGTATTTTGTGGGATTCACAGCTATATATCTTGTCAGAATTCACTGCTAGGTATCTTTTGGGAAATTTACAACTACATATATTTTGAGAATTCACAACTCGATATCTGTAGAAATTCACAAGAAAGATACTGTTGGAATTTACAGTTAGATATCTTATGGAAATTTACACCTAGATATCAGAATTCACAACTAGATATCTTGTGGGAATTCACAGCTAAATATCTTGTGGAAAACCACAACTAGATATCTTGTGGGAATTCACAATTAGCTAGATGTCTTGTGGGAATTCACAAGAAAGATACCTATGGAATATACAACTACATATCTTGTGGGAATTCATAGCTAGATTTCTTTTGAGAAAATTACAGTTAAGATGTCTGTGTGAATTCACAGCAAGAATTCTTGTGGAAAACTAAAGCTAGATATGTATGGGAATTCACAGCTAGATTTTTTGTGGGAATTCACAGCTAGATTTTTTGTGGGAATTCACAGCTAGATTTCTTGTGCGAGCTCACAGCTAGATATCTGTGGGAATTCACAGCCAATAACACAGCCAAAATACTTGTTTACCATGGGTTCACCTACACCTCAAGTTGGTGACTGAGGAGCCAGCCCCACACACATGGCACATAAACAACATGACTAAGGAGCCAGCCCCACTCACACATGACATGAGAATTGTAATACTGGCCATCTTCATAAATATGTTCAGAGATTTGCAGTACTGGCCATCTTCATAAATATGTTCAGAGATTTGCAGTACTGGCCATCTTCATAAATATGTTCAGAGATTTTCAGTACTGGCCATCTTCATAAATATGTTCAGAGACTTTCAGTACTGGCCATCTTCATACATATGTTAGAGATTTGCAGTACTGGCCATCTTCATAAATATATTAGAGATTTGCAGTACTGGCCATCTTCATAAATATGTTAAGAGATTTGCAATACTGGTCATCTTCATAAATATGTTTAGAGATTTGTAATACTGGCCATCTTCATAAATATGTTTGGAGATCTGTAATACTGGCCATCTTCATAAATATGTTCAGAGATTTGTAGAACTGGCCATCTTCATAAATATGTTCAGAGATTTGTAGTATTGGCCATTATCCCAAATATGTTCAGAGATGTGTAGTATTGGCCATTATCCCAAATATGTTCAGAGATTTGTAGTATTGGCCATTATCCCAAATATGTTCAGAGATGTGTAGTACAGGCCATCTTCATAAATATGTTCAGAGATTTGTAGTATTGGCCATTATCCCAAATATGTTCAGAGATTTGTAGAACTGGCCATCTTCATAAATATGTTCAGAGATTAGTAGTACTGGCCATCTTCATAAATATATTCAGAGATGTGTAGTACTGGCCATCTTCATAAAGACAGACAGACAGTGACTTATACAGATAGATCAGACAGAAACATACACACACATGCATGCATATATTTAGGATGAGAGGCAGGCAGGCAGACAGACAGACAGGCCTTACATAATACAATGACACACATATCTGACACTGTCATCTACTGGACAACTCACTTTACTGATCCGTTTAATGATTGGGTGTATCTGATCTGGGTCAATGGGAAACAGGTCAGTGATGAGACCACTGTCAGTGTCAATCATACAGTACTGAGAGGCTAGTGCCGCACACACAAATATGCCATCCACACCCTGTCAGAGAGATGGCATGAATCAATTACAACAAATATGCCATCCACACCCTGTCAGAGAGATGGCATGAATCAATTACAACAAATATGCTATCCACACCCTGTCAGAGAGATGGCATGAATCAATTACAACAAATATGCTATCCGCAGACAGCATGAATCAATTACAACAAATATATCAATTCTCTGTCAAAATTTCACCTGACAACCCACAACACACACAACACTAGACATAAACATGTGGATTTAACGCATCTACAACATAAACATGTGGATTTAACAAATCTACAACATAAACATGTGGATTTAACACATCTACAACATAAACATGTGGATTTAACACATCTACAACATAAACATGTGGATTTAACAAATCTACAACATAAACATGTGGATTTAACACATCTACAACATAAACATGTGGATTTAACACATCTACAACATAAACATGTGGATTTAACACATCTACAACATAAACATGTGGATTTAACACATCTACAACATAAACATGTGGATTTAACAAATCTACAACATAAACATGTGGATTTAACACATCTACAACACAAACATGTGGATTTAACACATCTACAACATAAACATGTGGATTTAACACATCTACAACATAGACATGTGGATTTAACACATCTATAACATAAACATGCGGATCTAACACATCTACAACTTAAGTGGATCAAAAAACATACAACGCAAACAAGATATGTACAAGTGGGTTAGACATATACAGGTGGGTCAGAATACTTACACCCAAACTGCACAAACACAAATGGGTCTGACCAACTTACTACAAACACAAACCAGACATATACAAGTGGGTCACTCAAACATACAGCACACACAAGGCAAACATGCACACATGGGTCAGATAGAATTACAAAACACACAAGGCAAACAACAAGTGGGTCAGACAAACATACAACACACACAAGGCAAACACCAACAAGTGGGTCAGATAGACTTACAACATAAACAAGTGGGTCAGACAGACTGACAACACATAGAAGTGGGTCAGACAGATTTACAACATACATAAGTGGGTCAGACAGATTTATACACACACAGGTGGGTCAGATAGAATTACAACACACATAAGTGGGTCAGACAGATTTACACACACACAGGTGGGTCAGATAGAATTACAACACACACACACAAATGGGCCAGATATCCTTACAGCACACACAAGGCAAACACCAACAAGTGGGTCAGATAGACTTACACACACAAGTGGTTCAGTTAGACTTACAACACACACAAGTGGGTCAGATAAACTTACACACACAAGTGGGTCAGACAGACTTACAACACACACAAGTGGGTCAGAAATACAACACTCACAGGTGGATCAGATAGAATTACAACACACACACACAAATGGGTCAGACAGCCTTACAACACACACAAGTGGGTAGGATAGAATTACAACTTACACAAGTGGGTCAGATAGAATTACAACACACACACACACACAAATGGGTCAAATAGACTTACAACACACACAAGTGGGTAGGATAGAATCACAACATACACAAGTGGGCCAGATAGAATTACAACACACACAAATGGGTCAGATAGAATTACAACACACACAAGTGGGTCAGATAGAATTAAAACACACACATGTGGGTCAGATAGAATTACAACACACACAAGTGGATCAGACAGACTTACAACACACATAAGGCAAACAAAAAGTGGGTCAGACAGAATTACAGCACACATAAGTGGGTCAGACAGACTTAGAGCACAGACAAGTGGGTCAGATAGAATTAATTAATTAACACACACACACACACACACATGCACACACACACACACACAAGTGGGTAGGATAGAATCACAACATACACAAGTGGGCCAGATAGAATTACAACACACAACAATGGGTCAGATAGACTTACAACACACACACACACAAGTGGGTCAGATAGAATTACAACACACATGTGGGTCAGATAGAATTACAACACACACAAGTAGATCAGACAGACTTACAACACACATAAGGCAAACAAAAAGTGGGTCAGACAGAATTACAGCAGACACAAGTAGGTTAGACAGACTTAGAGCATAGACAAGTGGGTCAGACAGACTTAGAGCACAGACAAGTGGGTCAGAAATAATTAGAGCACACACAAGTGGATCAGACAGACTTACAACACACATAATGCAAACAACAAGGGATCAGACAGAATTACAGCACAGACAAGTGGGTCAGACAGACTTAGAGCACAGACAAGTGGGTCAGACAGACTTACAACACACATAGGGCAAACAACAAGTGGGTCAGACAGAATTATAGCACACACACAAGTGGGTCAAACAGACTTACAACACATATAAGGCAAACAACAAGTGGGTCAGACAGAATTACAGCACACACAAGTGGGTCAGACAGACTTAGAGCACAGACAGGTGGGTCAGACAGACTTAGAGCACAGACAAGTGTGTCAGACAGACTTAGAGCACAGACAAGTGGGTCAGACAGACTTAGAGCACAGACAAGTGGTCAGACAGACTTACAATACACATAAGGCAAACAACAAGAGGGTCTTATAGAATTACAGCACAGACAAGTGGGTTAGACAAGACTTACAACGACCAGTGCCTGCTCAGGCAGGGAGACATCTCTCAGGTGCATCAATCTGTCTTCTGTCACTGTGTACAGTTGGATCATTTTCCGTTTCAAAGCCACGCAAATCTAGGTCACAGAGACAACATAATCCTTCAAACAGCTTGAACAAATGTGTTAACACCACAAATGTTCTGTACAAAACATGTATTCTGTGTACAATTCATCACACAAATGTTCTGTGCACAACACATATTCTGCATACAATTTATCACTCACATGTTATGTGCACAAGTCATCATATATGTGTTCTATAACAATTAGTCACATACTTGTTCTGTGAACAATTTCAATACATACATGTTCTGTGCACAATTCACCACACACATTCTGTGTACAATTCATCACACATACATATGTCCTGTGCACAATTCGCCACACAAATATTCTGTGTGCAATTCATCATATTAATGTTCTGTGCACAATTCATCATATTCATGTTCTGTGCTCAAATCACATACTCTTTGCACAATTCTTCACACAATTATTCTGTGCACAATTCACATGCTCTGTGCACAATTCTTCACACAAATATTATGTGAACAATTCATCATATTCTTGTTCTGTGCACAAAATACTTCCCATGTTCTGTGTACAATAGATTACACATTTGATCTATGTTCAACATTAGTCAGAATATCTGAATGCTAGAACCCATATAATTTTGTATATTCACACACACAAAAACCTCTAGATTTACATAGGCAATCCCCAACACTACGGTCAGATTCACCCAGACATTCAACAACAATACGGTCAGATTCACCCAGACATTCAACAACAATATGGCCAGATTCACCCAGACATTCAACAACAATACAATCAATATACAACTGTGAAACAGTCAATTATTCTACATGCTCATTAAATGCAGACTGTTTTTTTTAAGGGTTAAGAAATTCAACAGATCACATATACAAGTGAGCAAACATCCAACATGTCCAGATACAAGTGAGCAAACATACAACATGTCCAAATACAAGTGAGCAAACATTCAAATAGTCACAAAGACAAGTGAGTACATGTCCAACATGTCACAGAAACATGTTTGCAAACATCCAAGAAGTCACAGGTACAAGTGAAGGAACATCCAACAAGTCACATAGACAAGTGTAGACACATCCAACAAGTCACAGAGACAAGTGAAGACATCCAACAAGTCACAGAGACAAGTGAATGTAGCCCAGTCGAGCCCTATCGAGCCTTGTGGAGTCTTATCGAGCCTATCGAGCCTTGTGGAGTCTTATCGAGCCTATCGAGCCCAGTCGAGCATTTTTGATCCTTACTGAAGCCGCTTTGTCGATCTTGGTTCAAGTACTCGAGTACTCAATCTTGGCATACAAGGGAAGAGACGTCAAGGACTTAATGTTCGATTGGAAAAAGTAATTCAACGAGAACAGGGGTAATATAATTAAATGTTTCTATTAGATAGAAAATTATTGAATTTCAGCAGAAAGATAACATCCTTTGGCTAATTTAAGACTGCATATTAATAAGTATTGATTTTTTTTTTTGCTTGAATAACTGTAAATATTTCAGCATGATGGAACAAGATACATTGTCACAAGTTTTGACGGGAGTAGGGACAGCGGTAGGTAGACTTCATACGGTTATAAAACAACACGGTATGGCAACTGAAATTGTAAAGTTTAGTGGACAGGCCAGAGAGTTTAAGAAATGGATAACTTCCATAGAGAAATATGCATATTTGGTGTCTGCATTAGATGAAGAGAAAATGAGACTTGCTTATCAAGCGGCAACAGAACCGGTTTCGGATCATATCAGAAGAAAGTTAGAGGCTAGAGTAGATGAGACATGGGAACAGTTCAAAGACGACCAAGCACATAAGTACGCGGAAATAACGGATCCACAACATGCGTTTTCGGTATTGAGACAGTCTAAACAAAACACTGGAGAGACGGTACAATTGTTCAGTGATAGGTTGATTAACCTGGCTGAAGAAGCATTCTTAGGACAGAATGTACGAGGAGAAGAAGTGGAGAGGATGTTAGTCGGGATTTTTGTAGATGGCATAAAATCCGATGGATTGAAATTTAAGCTGATGAGAGAAAACCCTGAGAGGTTATCACAAGCTGTAGATATTGCAGTACAAGAAGAAAATTTTAGACGTAGATTTAGATTGAGAACAGGACGAGAAATAGGAACTAGTTGAGAAGACAGGATTGAGGAGCCTAAGGAGATAGGACAAACAAGGTTCGGATGGAATAGGAGAGGAGGTATACAGACATTACAAGGTAGTAATAGAAGTGCTTATGGTGAAAGAAGACAAATGAGGTATCCTACAAGTGAGACAGTAGGTAGAACGAACAACACAAGTATAGTCTGCTGGTTTTGTGGTCAACGCGGACATGTTTCTCATTTTTGTGATAACAGGCGTGTCCAGTCGAATACACAAAGTAGAAATGACAATAGCAGGGTGAATAGGAATGTTGAAGATAGACACAGGAATTTTACAGGTACAAGAACGCAGGAAAACCGCCGCCCTACCTATTAAATAGGACCTGTAATAGGAGGGAAAATAATAAGGTCCCAAGGTTTAAAGAATATGTTAATAACAGGCATAGTAGGACGAGTAGAGAATACTTTCAACTAGATGAAATCAAACAGTTTACAGAAAATAAAACAGATCATAGCTCATGTATAATAGAAATAGGAAAATATAGAGTTCGTACATTAATTGATTCAGGAGCTCAGGTTAGTGTGATTAAAGAAAGCTTTTTATATAAAATAATGAGAAATAGTAGAATATTTAAGAGTTATAATAATCTTCACTCTGTTACAGGACAGAATTTACAAGTAATTGGACAGACAATGATCAATTTTAAATTAGGGGGGATCAACGTAAGACATCTTTTTCAGGTAGTGAAAGATTTAAATAGAAACATGCTTATAGGAAGAGATTTTTTAATAAAAAACGGAGTAAGACTTCTCTTTGATTTACACAAATTAAAATTCAAGGACGTGTATGTAGATATGGAAGAAGACATTCATATATCGGCACTAGTTAGAATTAAAATGTCCACGACGTTAAAACCACAGTCGGTTAATTTGATACAAGCGAAGATAAAGAGAAACCCATATTATGTGGCAGGACACACAGTTAAAATCACGGGGTTGCAAAAGGAAGTTATTGATGAGCCAGGTCTTGAAGTTCCGGATGGAATAATATCCTTGGACAAACACTTAACCTTTCCAGTGATGATTATTAACAACACAGGTAGAGAAATCAAATTATACAGAGGATGTGTAATAGCCAAACTAGAACATAACATTAGTGACATATTGGCAACGGATGGAGTAAAAATGTCGGGAACAAATTATTCAGAAACTTCTAGTGAAAGAGTTAATAACAGACGCGGACGCGGAAGAAGAGGGAACGTACAAATGGATGAATTGATCCATCCATCCAGAAGAAAGACAGCCCAAATACATTCACTAGACAAAATGACAAGGGAACAAGAATTGTTGGCACAGTTAAAAGCGCCACCAGAAAATAAGGAAGTATTAGAACAACTTATAAAAGAAAATCAGGACGTATTTGCAATTAATGATTTAGAATTGGGAAGGACAAAAACAGTTACAATGGAAATAGATACGGGAGACCATCCACCAATTAGTTTAAAACCATATAGAACTCCATTAAGAAATAGGGAAGTGGTTGAAAAGGCAATAGAGGATATGTTGAAAGCAGGGATAATAACAAGGTCGAAATCAGAATGGTCATCTCCGATAGTAATCGTGACCAAACCCGATGGTTCACATCGGTTCTGCTGCGACTACAGGGCGTTGAACAAAATCACTAAGAATGTAGCGTACCCACTGCCGGTGATTGATGATATTTTGGGGTTGCTTAATGGCTCCACGTTTTTCACGACACTAGACGCAAGATCAGGGTTCTGGTGTATCCCGATGTCGGAGGACGCTCAAAAGAAAAGTGCTTTCTGTACTCATATGGGTTCTTACGAATTCTTACGAATGCCATTCGGGGTTCGAACGGCCCCGTCTCACTACATGCTGTTAATAAATGAGGTATTAGAGGGTATGCAAAAGTTTGCATTAGCATACATAGACGACATTCTGATATTTACGGCAGGGGATGTGGATGATCACTTAAAACATATTAGATTAGTATTCGACAGATTAAGAGTACATGATGTTAAATTGAAGCTTAGTAAATGCCAGTTTTTAAAGACAGAAACAAAATATTTGGGGTATATTATAAATAGAGACGGAATTAAACCAGACCAAGACAAGATAAAGGTTATTAAAGAATTACCTCCTCCAACTAACGTAAAAGAAGTGCGTGCTTTTATAGGAACCTGTGGGTATTATAGGCGCTTTATCCCAGGGTTTTCAAAAATAACGGAACCAATTACTAATTTAACGGGCAAATATGCTAGATTTAAGTGGGATGATGAGTGTCAAAAAGCGTTCAAATTTTTAAAAAACAGTTTAACACTGGTACCACTATTGACGCATCCAGACTTGAATAAACAGTTAATATTATATACAGATGCTTCGGACAATGCTATAGGAGCGTGTTTGGTTCAACCATATGAAGGAAAAGAATCTGGAATACCAGGGGTTAAAAATTAACGACCAATTTATTTCTTGTCTCATAAACTTAGCAGGTCTCAACGGAAATGGGCGACTATCGAGAAAGAGGCGTATGCTATACACTATGCTCTCCAAAAACTAAATTACTACTTACATAACGCAAATTTTGTTATTAGAACTGACCATATGCCTTTAAAATCTCTGTTAGAAGCTCCAGTGCAGAGACAGGAAGATACAGACGTGGGCATTGAATCTACAGGGATACAATACGAAAATTGAATACATTCCAGGTAGGATTAACACATGTGCTGATTTATTGTCTAGGATTCCGTATCCACAGTCATCAGGAGACACAGAAGATGAAGGTGAACCAGAGATCGACGACCAAAACTGGCAAGTAAATATATTAGATTCTGCCATAATAAATAGAGAAGAGTTTGAGAGTTTACCATCGGATCAAGAGTCTGAACCTAGAGCAGAAGACCCACATTTAGCACAGTTTAATATGAAAGAAGAACAAGAATTAGATCCAAAAGTCTTACAAATAAAACAGAAATTAAAAGAAACGGAAGAGAACAAATATAAGAAGAATTATTTAGTTTTACAAGAGGACGAACAGTTATATTATATGTGTGAAAGGAACGAACAGCTAAGAAAATATATTCCAAAACATTTGGAAAATGAAGTGTTAAAAGCATATCATGATGAGAATGGTCATCTCGGTCGTGATAAATTGGTGAAAGCAATTATGAGTAAATATTATTGGCCGAACTTGTTCAGGTCTGCTTGCAAATATGTAGATACGTGTGAAAGATGCAGGTTAAGGAATATGAAAACAATTAAGTGTCCCTTACAAGATACAGATATTCCTCAGTTTCCTATGCAAAAAATTAGTTTAGATATATCGGGTCCTCACCCTTGAACATTGTCAGGAAACGTGTATTTAATTCATATAGTAGACGTCTACAGTCTTTGGCCAGAAGTTTATGCAATCCCAGATAAGAGCGCAGATACTGTCATTAATATTTTTTACAAGAGTTCGTACCAAGATTTGGTTGCCCACAAAGTATTCTTACGGATAATGGTAGGGAATTTGTAAATAAAAAATTCGAAAAGTTATTAAAAGATTTGAATATAAAACATACAAAGACCTCATACTATAGACCTTCTTCAAATGCTAGGAACGAACGTCAACATAGGACATTGTATGATATCATAGCAAAGATCGTCGATGAACATGAAAAAGATTGGGATCTATTCTTGGGACCAGCGCTTAGCGCTATACGCACAAATCAAAATGAGAGCACGGGATTTTCACCATTCTATTTAATACACGGGAGAGAACCAGTACTACCTATAGATAATCTGTTAAAACCAAGACGGAAGTATATGGGGGAAGACTTTCAAGAGACCATCATACAGGAAATGCATAAGGCACACGTAAGACTAAAGAATAATATAATTAAAGCTAGAGAAAGACAGAAAAAGTACAAGAACGTGAATACAAAATTGCAGGAGTTTAAAGTAGGTGATAGAGTTTATTACAAGAAGCATAGAAGGAACTCTAAGTTTGATGCTCGTTGGGTCCCAGGTTATTACGTTTTAGAAAAGCTAGGAAATGTATCGTATAGTGTCAAGAACCAGATCACGGGACATGTGGCAAGGGCACACGTGGAACACTTAAGAAGAGATGATGATGAGAAGAGAAATGATAATTATAATAATAATTATTATTCAGACACCGATATTTAGATGAACAAGTCGTCAGGGGAACTACAATAACCCCAGGTTTTAGAAAAAGATCCAGCACAAAATCAGTCAATAACAACTCCAGTTGACGGTGATACTCAAGAACAGACAATACCGAAAACGATAGAAGAAGAAAAAAGTGAATGAGAGTCATTATGATAGTATGGAAGAGGAAACAGCTGCTCCATTTAAGAATACTAGACAAGCAACGAAAAGAAGAGTGGATAGACAAAGAGAAAGAGGGGTGAAAAGACAGAGGAGAATTAGAAATTATTCAACAAGCGGTGAAGATATGCCTCTACTAGAAAGGTCCTTAAGAAATAGTAATAGACAAATTAGATGGGATATTGAACGGAAGAGATTAGCGGCTGCTAGCGAGAACATACAGGTGAAGAGGAGGAAATGGATGAAAAGTCAGAATCAAGTGGTGGTATGGAAGAAACTAATAAGTTATACGAAGAAGATGATATTGATGTGGAGATAGCACTTATTCAAAGGAACTTGGAGTTATTGAAGAAGTGGAAAAGTAAGAAGTAAATGATTAGAAAATACTGCAGATGGCAAGATATAGTTTCAGGATGTGAAAAGGAAAGAGATACTTGATGAAGTATATGAAACGCTGGAAATGGAAAAGGCTTCTATAGATATTTCTCATAACTGGTCTTGAGGAATAGTTAAGCATTGAGATAACTAATATAGAGGAAGGGTTGAGTGAGGCATATATTTTTTTTCCTCTCAGTGATGGAATTGCTGGTTGATTTTAATGTTTCAACTTCTTGAGTTTTCGTAGATAGACAGGTTTTTGTTGGTGCTAGTAATGCTGTGCTTAACGGTAGTGATTAAGAAGTTGTAGTGATGTTTTGGTACAAGCCAAGGGAAACAATTGGTGTGCCCGAGCCACAGGTTAATAGTAGATGATGACGGCTGTACATTGAGATAACATTGGGATAATCGCTACATTAGTAATAGATAAAATGAGTTGACTGTAGTTACAGTGCTTGCTTAAGATGATATTCCAGACATGGTGATGTGTTAGGAGTTAGGCTGGAAAAAGATAGAAAATTGTGAGGGGGGAGAATTAATGAGGGTCATTGCTAATTAGTGATTTTTTTTTGCGTAGAGAGAACAGATATTGTTCTAAGTTAAGAAATTAGTCTGTAGATAACAGATATACATACGTGGCAGTGAAGTGTTTTGTTTTCTCGGTTATAGAAATAGTGGAATAACTTGTATGAATAGATATGTGTTACATTAGTTCGTATAGGAGGCCAATGTTGATGGGCCACTGTACGTAGTTAATTTTAAGGGAGTTATATTTTTTTTGAAAACCTTCTCTTTAGAGAGAAGACAATTGTTTTATTGAGTCTGAGTTTTAATACCTCATATATAATATGTTTTTTGCTTGAGTTGGTCCTGTAAAATGATTGTTATTATTTGATTGTTTTATTGAGTCTGAGTATTTAATGTCTCATATATAATATGTTTTTTTTTTGCTTGATTTGGTCATGTGAAATGGTTGTTGTTTATTTGAAATAGGATTATTGTGTTCCTAGACTTTTGCGTACAAACTATTGTCCGTAAAAGAGACCAATAGTGATAGGTAATAATAGAATATTTTCTTCTGATTTGATAAGATGCATGTAATGTTATTTTAAAATGTGTTTTTCTTTGAATGAGTTGGGGGTATGATGTCTTGTTTTGATTTATTTCGCTTAACTCATAATTTAATTAAGTTGTTTTGGCATATTAGATTACCTGTTATAAATTTAATTAAGTAAGTTTAATTTTAAATAGTTATGGGTGTTGGCTAGAATAAAGAAATATATGGGGTTTTATTTAAGACCTTTTGTTCAGAAAGAGTTTAATAAAACTACTGAGGGCTAATAGAGAGACACATTCTCTTTGGGATAATTAAGTTGCTGTGAAAATCGGCATGAAGATATAAGGTTGGAGGGGAGACTGTGAATGGCAGCATATAAGCGGGGGTATATATATAGGTGGACAAAGAAGCAGATTATGGGATGTGAGGGGGGCAAGATATAGGTGCTGTGAAATACCAGCGTTAATTAAATTAAAAATGTTCATGGAATATGAACATTGGCTCGTGGTAAAAGATGAGGTAACGGAAAAATAGACAAGATTGTGGATGGCAATATGAATGTTGAATATATAAACTTATGTCAACTTGATTATAGAGAACAAAGATCTATTTCATAAGATGTATTTTAAAAAATTATTTAAAAAAAATTTTTTTTTATTGGCAAGGGAGGTAAATGTGATTGTGTTGACTATTCATTACTTTATGTAAATGTGATCATGTTGACTATTCATTCTTTATGCTTTTCACAGGGTGCGCACCCCTTCTTTGCTTTTTCTAACTACATTGTTGTTGTCCATCCTGTGTTGTGAAAGAGTGAAGAATTCGTAGTGTCAAGTATACGATAACGATTTATACGAGCTGTTCTTATGATATATATATTTTCTATAGGAACCTAGAGGGGCCAAAAACGAACAAGAAATATATAGTGGATTACTATATGGCAGGGGAAAGAGTTACGAACAGGTTGTTTTGCTTAAAATAAAGTTGCTTTGGGGAAGATTAGAGGAGCTGTGGGAAGTAAGGAAAGAGAGGGAATAGAGTAGGGGGATTGGGAGTAAAGACTTTTTAAGGTAAAAAGTCTTTAGAAAAACATAGGAAGGTGTAGCAGTAAGTGTATATGGGGTGGGCAAAACTACAGCACGCTTGAGCATCAGGGTAGAATGGGAAGAAGGATGCTCAAGTCGTGACGTAGTTTGTAGTAACGGATCAGTGAACATCGGGGACTAAGAGGAGATGGACGTGTGATTTAACTGAGTAACATCTAGCTTGATTCTGAATAAAATATCTTGAAGTTGGAATTGTATTGGAGTTGTTGATAGTCCATCGTCCCTTTGCTGTACTGGTACATGAAGACACATCCAACAAGTCACAGTTATAAGTAAGCAAACATTCAAGAGTCACATAGACAAGTGAAGACACACACAGAGACAAGTTAAGACACATCCAACAAGTCACAGAGACAAGTGAAGACACATCCAACAAGTCACAGAGACAAGTGAAGACACATCCAACAAGTCACAGAGACAAGTGAAGACACATCCAACAAGTCACAGAGACAAGTGAAGACACATCCAACAAGTCACAGAGACAAGTGAAGACACATCCAACAAGTCACAGAGACAAGTGAAGACACATCCAACAAGTCACAGAGACAAGTGAAGACACATCCAACAAGTCACAGAGACAAGTGAAGACATATCCAACAAGTCACAGAGACAAGTGAAGACACATCCAACAAGTCACAGAGACAAGTGAAGACACATCCAACAAGCCACAGAGACATGTGAAGACACATCCAACAAGTCACAGAGACAAGTGAAGACACAGAGAAAAGTGAAGACACATCCAACAAGTCACAGAGACAAGTGAAGACACATCCAACAAGTCACAAAGACAAGTGAAGACACATCCAAGAAGTCACAGAGACAAGTGAAGACACATCCAACAGTCACAGTGACAAGTGAAGACACATCCAAGAAGTCACAGAGACAAGATACACACAAGAAGTCACAGAGACAAGTTACATCCAAGAAGTCACAGAGACAAGATACATCCAAGAAGTCACAGAGAGAAGATACATCCAAGAAGTCACAGAGACAAGATACATCCAAGAAGTCACAGAGACAAGACACATCCAAGAAGTCACAGAGACAAGACACATCCAAGAAGTCACAGAGACAAGATACATCCAAGAAGTCACAGAGACAAGACACATCCAAGAAGTCACAGAGACAAGACACATCCAAGAAGTCACAGAGACAAGATACATCCAAGAAGTCACAGAGACAAGACACATTCAAGAAGTTACAGAGACAAGACACATCCAAGAAGTCACAGAGACAAGTGAAGATACATCCAAGAAGTCACAGAGACAAGCGAAGACACATCCAAGAAGTCACAGAGACACATGAGCAAACATCCAACAAGTCACACAGACAAGTGAAGAAACAATAACCTCCACACTGAATGGGTTTGTCCTGACTGGGTTTTCATTGATGCAGAAGCATGTTACACCTTTGACCTTTGCCCCTGTTACAATTGGCTGAAATACATAAAGACAAGTTACAATTTATACACCAGTCATGCAACACATCAGCTTAATGACAACCACTTAGACTGCACCTGTGATCTCATTTCTTCAGGGCATTTATATAAAGACAGCTGACAGGTAATCAGACAGGTGAGCAAACAATAATCAGAAGTAATCTGACAGGTAAGAAAACAAGTAATTATAAATGCTCTGACAGGTAATTAAACAAGTAATTATAAGTGCTCTGACAGGTAAGAAAACAAGCAATTAAAGTGATCTGGCAGGTAATTATACAAGTAATTGTAAGTGCTCTTACAGGCAATTAAACAATTAATTAAAATGCTCTGGCAGGTAATTATACAAGTAATTATATGTGCTCTGACAGGCAATTAAACAATTAATTAAAGTGCTTTGGCAGGTAATTATACAAATAATTAAAAGTGCTCTGACAGGTAATTATACAAGTAATTATAAGAGCTCTGGCAGGTAATTAAGCAATTAATAAAAGTGCTTTGACAGGTAATTATACAAGTGTCTGTGTGTGTGTGTGTGTGTGTGTGTGTGTGTGTGTGTGCGCACATGCGCGTGTGGTCAAAGGTGTAACATGCTTCTGCATCAATGAAAACCCAGTCAGGACAAACCCATTCAGTGTGGAGGTTATTGTTTCTTCACTTGTCTGTGTGACTTGTTGGATGTTTGCTCACTTGTCTGTGTGACTTCTTGGATGTGTCTTTATTTGTCTCTGTGACTTCTTGGATGTGTCTTTACTTGTCTCTGTGACTTGTTGGATGTGTGTGTTTTTTTTTTTTTTTTAAGTTTTTTAGTTTTGTTTTGTTTGTCCATCAAGAATGATGACGACTGACCATTCATTTCATCCAGTGGGGTTGAAAATTTGGAGTTGTGAGTTCTAAGATGGCTTATAAGGCCTATTTTGGCTCGAAATGTTCTTTGACAGTGTGGGCAAAGAATTCTTGATGTTCCAGGAGGAGGATCTCCTGCAGTGGTTTTTCTGTCCAGCCTTTTCTTCACAGCTCTTGCAGTCCTGGTTGCTTCACAAGTGACTGCATCCTTATGTAATGATGCACACCACAAATTATGGTCTTTAGCAGCAGACTCCCAGGTGTCAAGATGAATTCCAAAAGCTTTCAACAAATAATTATAAGTGCTCTGACAGGCAATTAAACAATTAATTAAAGTGCTCTGGCAGGTAATTATAAAAGTAATTATAAGTGCTCTGACAGGAAATTATACAAGTAATTATAAGTGCTCTGGCAGGTAATTAAACAAGCAATTAAAGTACTCTGACAAGTAATTAAATGGGCAAATTAAAGTACTCTGAGAGGTAATTATGTTAGGACAGAAGTAGGATCATGTTTGATTCAGCTCATCTATAGAGTGGGTACCACCACACAACATGATATAACCACACAACATGATACAACCACACAACATGATACAACCACACAACATGATACCACCACACAACATGATATAACCTCATAACATGATATATCTACACAGCATGATATAAACACACAACATGATACCACCACACAACAAGATACCAACACATATGATATAAACACACAACATGATATAACCACAAAGCATGGTATCAACACACAACATGATACCACCACACATGATACCACAACACATGATATAACCACACAACATGATACCACCATACAGCATGATATAACCACACAACATGATACCACCACACAATATGATACCACCATGCAACATACCACCACACAGCATGATATCACCACATAACATGATATGACCACACAATATGATATAACCACAAAACATAATATTACCACACAACATGATATTACCACACAACATGATACCACTACTATAAAACATGATATTACCACACAACATAATACCACCACACAACATGATATTACCACACAACATGATATTATCACACAACATGACACCAGTACTATAAAATAATGACTAAATCATGACACACCATGATAATATCACCGTATAATGTAATATTACCATTTTACAACATGACAATATCACTATACAAAATCATACCCTCACTCACCACAATACAACATGATATCACTGCCCAACATGATACCACCTGGTCACAACAGCTAGAATTGGCTGTGTCTAGAGTATATGTATAGGGGTCGTTCATTTGAAATCTGTTCATGTCGCACCATGCGTAATTGCATACATTGAACATGATCATGTCGTAGTCATGTGATAAGTACTGACCAATGAATAAAAGAGCACGTGCTCATCGTCCCATGATGCATAGGTTCTGTTTCTGATCATTGAGAAAATGGCCAGGTTGATCCAAAATCCGTCCAAAGAAGCTCAAAGAGCGGTGATTCAGTTTCTTTCATTTGAAGGTTGTCGACCAGTGGACATTCATCGAAGAATGCAGGCAGCGTACGGTAACAAATGTGTGTCAAAGAAAACAGTGACAGACTGGGCACGAATGTTTAAGAAAGGACGTCAGTTCACAACAGATCTTCGACAACCGGGTCAAGCGCATATTGTTGCAACAGAAAAAACCACTGCCAAAATTGATGCAGCAGTACAGATAAACCGTTGTCGAAGAATATGTTCGCTAGCAAGAGAATTTGATGTGTCAATTGGGACAATTCATAAGGTCGTTCGTAAGAAACTGCAACATCGGAAGGTGTGTTCACAGTGGGTACCACGGATGATGACCGAACACCAAAAAGAGGAACGCATAGGATGGTGTTTGAACCACTTGCTGCATTACAGAGTGGAGGGTGTTGCATTTCTCTTCCGCATAGTGGCAGGCGATGAATCATGGTGTCACCACTTTGAGCCAAGCAGCAAAATAGAGAGCATGCAATGGAAGCATGCTGGATCACCAAAAGCCAAAAAATTCAAGTTACAGGTTTCCGCAGGTAAGGTCATGCTGAGCGCATTTTTTTTAATCATGAAGGGCTATTGTTGGCTGACTTTAAAGAACCTGGTGTCAACATCAACTCTACCTACTACTTGCAAACGCTAGACAAGCTGCAAAAAGCCATCAAGAATAAACGACCCGGCATACTTTCTCATGGTGTGATTTTGTTGCACGATAATGCTCATCCGCATACAGCAAAGATTGTGCAGGAAGCATTAGCAAGAAAGATGTGGGAAATTCTGCAACATCCAGCCTATAGTCCTGATTTGTCACCATGTGATTTTTATTTGTTCGGACCTCTAAAAAAAAGCTCTCAAGGGGCAACGATTTCATACAGATGCAGACATAATGAACGCGGTACACACTTGGTTCAGTGAGCAACCACAATCCTTTTTTGCGGACGGCATTCACCGCCTACCTAAGCAATGGGGTGCTTGCCTGAATGCCTACAGCGACTTCTTCTGATCAACCCATGGTGCATAATTCATTCAAAATGAATGCTTTGTTTAATTCTACCATACCTTTTAATGTTTCTTTCATGCTTTTGTAATAAAGCCATTGGAACGGGTTTCAAATGAACGTCCCTAATAGTATGCATATATAACTGAGTAGTGCAGGATGGAACCTTACAACATACCACCATATAACATGATACCACCTTACAACATGATACAACATGATTTTTTTCTTCCTATGTAAATGTATAATGCTCTTGATGAACGAAAGACGAGTGATTGGAAGGGCCGAATGTAAGACGGGCCTGCGCGCCCAATTTGTGACCCTAATAAAGTTGATTTGATTTGATTTGATGATACCACTATACAACATTATACTACCATATAACATAAAACCACCTGACAAGATGATAACAGCACCCAACATAATACCATCACACAGCATACTATTAGTACCGAACAAAATAATACTACTACATGACTCAATACCATCACATGGTAATACTAACCTCTAAATCAAACATGTTGAGTAAAGTGAGCGTAGCATCACACAGCACCATGATACGGTTCAGCGCCGAGGCAGCCCGCAGCTGCACAACTGGTTTTTTCTGGAAAGTAAGATCATGTGAGTGTTAGTGCTGGATGCTAACAGGTTTACACAGAAAGTAGGATCATGTGAATGTCCATGCTGGATGCTAATAGATTTACACAGAAAGTAGGATCATGTCAGTGTTAGTGCTGGATGTTAATAGGTTTACACAGAAAGTAGGATCATGTCAGTGTTAGTGCTGGATACTCATAGGTTTACACAGAAAGTAGGATCATGTGAATGTCAGCGCTGGATGCTAATAGGTTTACACAGAAAGTAGGGTCATGTGTCAGTGCTGGATGCTAATAGGTTTACACAGAAAATAGGATAATGTGAATGTCTGTGCTGGATGCTAATAGGTTTACATAGAAATTAGGATCATGTCAGTGTCAGTGCTGGATGCTAATAGGTTTACATGGAAAGTAGGATCATGTCAGTGTCAGTGCTGGATGCTAATAGGTTTACATAGAAAGTAAGATCATGTCAGTGTCAGCACGGATGCTAATAGGTTTACATGGAAAGTAGGATCATGTAATGTCAGCGCTGAATGCTAATAGGTTTACACAGAAAGTAGGATCATGTAATGTCAGCGCTGAATGCTAATAGGTTTACACAGAAAGTAGGATCATGTAATGTCAGCGCTGAATACTAATAGGTTTACACAGAAAGTAGGATCATGTAATGGCAGTGCTGAATGCTAATAGGTTTACACAGAAAGTAGGATCATGTAATGGCAGTGCTGAATGCTAAAAGGTTTACACAGAAAGTAGGATCATGTAATGTCAGTGCTGAATGCTAATAGGTTTACACAGAAAGTAGGATCATGTAATGTCAGTGCCGAATGCTAATAGGTTTACACAGAAAGTAGGATCATGTGAATGTCAGCGGTGAATGCTAAAAGGTTTACACAGAAAATAGGATCACGTATCAGTGCTGGATGCTAATAGGTTTACACAGAAAGTAGGATCATGTCAGTGGCAGTGCTGGATGCTAATAGGTTTACACAGAAAATAGGATCATGTGAGTCTCTGTAAGGAGATCAACTTTCATTAAGGAGATCAACTCTCAGTAAGGAGATCAACTCTCAGTAAGGAGATCAACTCTCAACAAGGAGATCAACTCTCAACAAGGAGATCAACTCTCAGTAAGGAGATCAACTCTCTGTAAGGAGATCAACTCTTAACAAGGAAATCAACACTAAACAAGAAGATCAATACTCAGATGTCTTACCACAACCAGGAACTTGTGACCCTGTTTGTCTGTGATAAATGTAATCCTGCCATTGGCATGCATCTTTTCTTCAATGCTGTAGTGCACCACAAAACTGAAACAAAATTCTCCATAACATCATACAACATCGCACAACATGACAACATCATACAACATGACAGCAGCTGACAATATGAAAACAGCTCATAATATAACAGCATCACACATCACAGCATCACACAACATGACAACATCATACAACATGACAGCATCATACATCACACATGACAACATCATACAACATAATGGCAGCAAACAACATGACAGCAGCTCACAACATGACAGTGGACTGTGGGAAAACTATCCAATGTCATGTTGTGCAGGTTTGGTTACAGTGGCTGTCTTTCTAAATCCGTTAGAAATTCTATGACCAAGGAATTGTATTTCAGTAAAGCCTATCTCTATTTTACTTGGTTTAGCTTTCAACCCGTGTTGTTGTATCCTCTGAAATACTTGTTTAAGAATCTTGACATGTGTGTCAATATCAGAAGTATGAATACAGATATCATCCATATAAGTCGCTACATTAGAAATTCCATGGAGTAATCTTCTCATCATGCGCGTAAATGTGCTCTGCGCATTTTGTAAACCAAATGGAAGATATGCCCACTCATATAGACCTAATGGTGTACTGAAAGCTGTGATATGTATCGACTCTTCATCCATAGGGATTTGCCAATATCCCTTGGTGAGGTCAATCTTCGAAAAAAGTTTCAAGTGTCATGTTGTGCAGGTTTAGTTACAGTGGCTGTCTTTGGCTTTCGCTCAACGGTCATTAGGAGTCAAAACTGAAATGTCGGTGACAATCAAGGAGGACCAGACCATGTATAACGTCTACTCCTTGGCATGGGGGCTGCGCAGTGGTAATTACGAACCCGTGATTGCATTATTAACTTATGACATATTGGTAGCAATTTAACATTCATTCAATGGATCGAGCCAAATACACGTGAAGGTCAAGGTCACGTAAAGATTTTTGTAAATACGTCATTACATCCAAATTATTTTGTGGAATAATTTCTATAAAAAAAAGTAACCATATGTTTTGAGCATGGGTGATGACGTCATTGTTTTGGTTGTGACCAACACACATCCAGCAAACGACATTGATTCATCATCATGTAACATAGCAGAGCTCCGAGAAACTTGGGCATTTGTCGAATGCGGGAAATTTGTACTCCTATTTTAATGACGACTCCAAACGATCTAACGATCGTAACATCATCCAGTTTCCTGATAGTTCTGAAGATACAGCATCTTTCTTACACTTAACGGAGATTTGAGATGTTGGACTCAGATCACTGTGCTGTGTGTCATTTGATCGTACACAGTCTTCAATGTCCATTTCGTCTTCACAGAAATAGTAAATGCAGTTTCAACGGGAAATCAATTGACAGATAAACTTTTGCGGTTCAATTTGTGTCACAAAGTTCTCACTTCATGTATTGTAAGCTTGGTTACAAACGACAGTTAAGAGACTGGGAAACGACATGGAAAAGAGAAGCATATTCTTGGTGATCGTAAGCGTTGACAGAAGAGAAGAGCGTCATGCATCTGTAAAGAATCGAGGACACGCCCTAGACGGGAAGAGAAATAACAGAAAGACAGACGGGTTGAGTTCAAGGTGATGATCAGCTGTATCTGTGAATCATGACTATGGCCGCCAGTGTTACAGGTTGGTCATTGAAATCCGTATAGTTTGTGCTCATATAGTTCGGATGCTGACCTGGTCTTAACAGGCACTCCGAAAGAGGCAACGACAGATTATGTGATATTAACTTTGTAATAAAACGGCAGTTAACTGTAAGAGCCACGCGTCAGGATTCACTATGTTCCAGTTCACACCTTTCTCTCCAGTTCTTGATCGTTGTTACTATACCCCTCGAAAACCTGGATCGTGTTGCTTTAGCGCTCAATCTAAAGACAGTTGTCAGAGGAAAGTTTATATACGCTACTTACCGAGAACAGACTAATTGTGTATAGAATCAGTACGACACAAATATAGAATCGAAATTTTGACTTTGAAAGAATCGGTCTACAACGAAATTCTATTTTATAATAATGTTACATAATTCTAACTCGCATTTAAAAAATCACTGAAGAAACAGAAGCTTGTCGATACGTCCACAGGACTTATTACAGCAATCTTCAGAAAGCCGAACAATAATCAATATAATTTCAGAGCTGCTGGAGTCTTAAAACGCATACGTCAATTATGAAAGCATGATTTGCATACATGGAACTTTCTTAGGCCATGCTACAACCAACAGTGGCCAGTCTACATTCAATTGATATTATTAAGCTAAAATCGTGACCAGATTGTGCTGGTTGGTCCAGGCCGAGGTACTCAAGTCACGAAATTCTTTAGCAACATTGTTAAACCGGAAAGATATCCATATATGCTTCAAATTTAAAGGTATCTTCTCGCATCTTACTGCTTTGGAGGAAATGTTCCACAACATCGAATCACCAAACCCGCAGATGGTTAGCCTACTCATCCACATCCATTATGTCAACTCCTATATGTCAAGACCAGAAGAGATTCCGATCAACGTGTTCAGGATAGACTGTAACTTTTTGAGCAAGGCCAATCGGTCGCCTGAACCGATGAGTGGATACAACGCTTTGAGACCTCCTCTATATGGATGTTCGATTCCTCCGTCGATATATCCACTTCAGTCGTTGTCTGCATAGGTTGTCTGCATTGGAATATCTGGTACTAGAAAACAATCTGCCCAACTTCTGTGTCAACCATGGACAACAGTTCACTTACCAATGACATTTAAAAACGTACCAGTCGTCGAATGCACCTTACCAACTGCATTGAAGAATGCTAAATAATAGACTAATTTACATCACTCATCATCACAAATAAAAGATATTCATGTTGTTCCCACATGTAACCAGCATTTGAACATCTTACATCATCATAATCATCAAGTGCCGTGCCGACTGGCATAAGCGTTCATGATTCTCCACAGATCTCTGTCCTTGGTTTTCGGGATTAACTCTGTAGTTGATATTTCCATACCACCGTCGCAATCCATTCAGCATCATTTCTCGTGGTTTAGATATTTACAACTATCCACTTGGTGAAGAATTTTCTCTTCTCATCTATATCTCACATTTGAGTGTCACCTGTTCTTTTGATTTTGCTGGTAGTGCTTGGTCATCCGCAAATTTTTGCCATTTATGTTGCAGCGATAGGTAGTAAGGGTACAGAGAGAACCACACATAATGTGAGGGTGCAGTGCTGTGTGGTGGGATAGAAGCAACTCCCCGAAGCAGATATAACAGTACACTAGAATTGTACCAAGATATGCGTTACATCTTTAGATGAATATGGAGGTGTACTATGGACTAACCAACGTCATTAGACTAAGAGGTTTGGGGAAACTCTCTTTGAGCTGATGCGCTAAGGCAGTCTATATGATACCGAGATATGACCGTTAGAGAGTTAAAGATGATTTTATAGATACTAAGTCATATAATTATATAAAATCAGCATCTTACTAGCACCAATGGACAGATGAAAGCATTATGAATTAGCTTCTCTGCATACATGTGTGAGCATTGGGCAATGATACCATATTACAACAGTTGATTGAAGAAAAAGATTTATCCTGCTGGAGAAAGTATTGGTCAAGGAAATAAATAGGAAAGAAATGAAAAGCATTAGATTTATCCTTAAAGGAGCAAAAAAGAATAATTACAGAAATACGATTGGTCGATTGATCATTGTTTACACGGAGAGAACTATTGTGCTATTGTAACATTGCTGATCTAAGGGATTATATTTTTATTTGACTATTGTGTTATTAGGTTATTAGACAGATAAATGAATATAAATAATTTCTATAAGATAATAGTTAGAAAATATGAAAACAATGATGTCAACATATGTTATTATAGTGAAATTATATTGGAGGTTACTACATTTGTCTACATCAGTCGAAGGACTGTCGTTAAATCGGAGAAGAGCGGTTGCTGACATTACATTGTCATAGATAGTACCCATGCCGACTATATGTGTGTATAATGAGCTGTGTATCAACGACAGAGCCAAGAGGAAAGGCAACGCATGGGCAGACTGTCCACCATGAGGCTAGCTTGCAGTATCAACGAAATCAGTTGTATCAGACATGGGCTTTGGGGAAGTATAAATCTGCCATGGTTGATCAAAAAAATCCTTGTAGGCCTGGGACGAGCTACTTCAGCAATTAATCTACAGAAAGTTGATAGAGGAAGTTTACTAGTGGTCAATGTTGTATGACCGCGAGACACGCTATTTACCGAGAAGATACTAAGTGTTTATGTGAACAGAATGACACAAATGTAGAACCAAAATGTTGATTAAGGGATATCCACTTTTCACATGTCATTGCAATATATATGTATACATATGTGAATAAGCTTGAGAATATTAGTTAAATAGGACAGACAGACGACTCCACTTTTCGTTCCATGTCAAGGTATAAGAAACCGAATAGACTAACAAAATGTTTTCAACATTTTGAAAAGTGGAGGGGGTGAATGCCATACACCTGGATCAGGCTATGGATTATTAAGTACCGGTGGCTTAGAGTCTTGCACAGTCCTGTGACAAGACATAAACAGCGAGACGATTGTAAGATACACTTTGCACGGCATTAGTTACAAAAGAATGAAAAGTGTGCAAGACGTTTTGGCGCAAGCACAAAACGTCACCGAAGGGAGTTAGACTTGAGCTGGCGTCCACATCGGACATGGTTTCTTGTCACTAGAGCATGGCTAATACTACGCCGCTCTTTTAGAATAGGATGTGTATGTTGTTAGGTATATTTGGAACTCTCTGTGGAGCGACTGCTTTTGTTATCGAAATGTCAAAATCAACGTCGTATTAAAGTGGACTGTGGGAAAACTATCCAGTGTCATGTTGTGCAGGTTTGGTTACAGTGGCTGTCTTTGGCTTTCGCTCAACGGTCATTAGGAGTCGAAACCGAAATGTCGGTGACAATCAAGGAGGACCAGACCATGTATAGCTTCTTACTCCTTGGCAATGACAGCATCACAAAACATGACAACATCACACAACATGACAACATCACAAAAAATGACAGCATCACACAACAGAACATGACACCATCTCACATCATGGCAACATCATAAAAATCACACAACATGACAGCATCATACAGCATCACACAACATGACAACATAACACAACATAACAACATCATACAACATGGCAGCATCACACAACATGAAAGCATCACACAACATGACAGCATCACACAGCAAGACAACATTACACAGCATGACAAATCACACAACATGACATAATCATACAGAATGATGACATTATCATGCAATACAATGGCATCACACAACATAACATCAAACAACATAACAAAATCACACAACATGACAACATCAGATAACATGACAATATCAGACAATATGACAACATCATACAACATGACAACATCATACAACATCACAACATTAGACAACATGACAACATCATACAACATAACAACATTAGACAACATGATACACCATGACAAAACCATACAACATGACAACATCATGAAATATAACATCATTCAAAATGACAACATCGTTAAACATAACAACATCATGCACATTTATGACATCATACAACATGACAACATCATACAACAAGACAACATCATCCAACATGACAACATCATAAAAATGACAACATCATACAACATGACAACATCATACAACATGACAACATCATACAACATGACAACATCATACAACATCATACAGACACTGACAAAGGAATTTGAAACTCTGAAGAATGCCTTAAACCTGAATGAGTACTCCACAGAATTTATAAAGCGCCACTGCCAACAGCCCAAAACAAAACCAGAAGAAACTATAGTTCCTAAACTCAAGGTATTCATCCAGCTAACCTTCCGAGGGGATGATGTAATGCAACGTCTGCAGGACCGGCTCATCACAGTAGTCGGCAGAACATTCTGTGCTGCAACTCCAGTTATCAGGTACAGAACCACACCGATTCCCATCCCAGCAGTAAAAGAACGTGTAACTTTGTACGCCAAATCCAATCGTATTTACCAATTTATATGCAGGTGCAAGTCCACCTACATTGGCAGAACAGAGCGGCAGTTACACAGCAGGGTTGTTAAACACATTCCCAACTGGACTGACAAGATATTACACATAGGCGATGGTAGCCTAGGTAGGCTGACACACCGGAACATCCCCGCTTCATCAATCATGAGGCATGTGCTGGACAGCGGCCATGTGATTAAGAGAGACAGTGCCTTCTGTGTGTTGTTTAACATACAAAGTAGTCGCTTGTTAAAGTTTGCAGAAGACATAATGATTAACCTACATAAGCCGGCTTTGCGCAAACAGAAAGACATGTTAGTCAATTTAAAATTACCGCAGTAGATAACTGACATTACAGTACGAACATGTGTATATTTCAGCTTGAAGGAGTTATCTAGTTATTTCACTTTATGTTGTGTGAATTCTGCAGTATGTCCCTGACGAGATGCAGCAAAATATGCCAGGCAATAAATCATGCAATCTATTGTTTGTGTCTTCGTTATTCAAATTCACAATGGGGAAAACATTGTTTTGAACATGAGAATAACATACAACATCATACAACATGACAACATCACACAACAATGATGACATCACTCAACATGATGATACCACACAACATGGTGACATCACACAACATGATGACACCAAGTACTACATGACAACATCATACAACATGAAAACATCATACAACATAACACCATACAATATGACGTCATACAACATGACAACATCATACAACATGATGACCAACATGACAACATCATACAACATGACAACATCATACACCATTAAACATGATTACATCATACAACATAACATTATACAACATAACAACATCATACAACATGACAACACTATACAACATAATGACAACATAATACAATTATTAGGAATTTCAATCACTGGGCATGTGAACTGATTTGTCACTCAGCAGAAGCTGCTTTAAGTGACAATCATTAATCCATGATCTGGGAGTAGGCTCAAGAGCACCAGATCCACATGGTGGTGTCTGGTCACTGTAACTGTGGGGTCCAATGTGGTGTCTGGTCACTGTAACTGTGTGGTCCACTGTGTTGTCTGGTCACTGTAACAGTGTGGTCAAGTGTGTTGTCTGGTCACTGTAACTGTGTGGTCCACTGTGTTGTCTGGTCACTGTAACTGTGGGGTCCAATGTGGTGTCTGGTCACTGTAACTGTGTGGTCCAGTGTGTTGTCTGGTCACTGTAACTGTGTGGTCCACTGTGTTGTCTGGTCACTGTAACTGTGTGGTCCACATGGTGTTGTCTGGTCACTGTAACTGTGTGGTCCACTGTGGTGTCTGGTCACTGTAACTGTGTGGTCCACTGTGTTGTCTGGTCACTGTAACTGTGTGGTCCACTGTGTTGTCTGGTCACTGTAACTGTGTGGTCCAGATGGTGTTGTCTGGTCACTGTAACTGTGTGGTCCACTGTGGTGTCTGGTCCTGTAACTGTGTGGTCCACTGTGTTGTCTGGTCACTGTAACTGTGTGGTCCACTGTGGTGTCTGGTCCCTGTAACTGTGTGGTCCACATGGTGTTGTCTGGTCACTGTAACTGTGTGGTCCACATGGTGTTGTCTGGTCACTGTAACTGTGTGGTCCACATGGTGTTGTATGGTCACTGTAACTGTGTGGTCCACATGGTGTTGTCTTGTCACTGTAACTGTGTGGTCCACTGTGTTGTCTGGTCACTGTAACTGTGTGGTCTACTGTGTTGTCTGGTCATTGTAACTGTGTGGTCCACTGTGTTGTCTGGTCACTGTAACTGTGTGGTCCACTGTGTTGTCTGGTCTTTGTAACTGTGTGGTCCAGAGTGTTGTCTGGTCACTGTAACTGTGGTGTCCACTGTGTTGTCTGGTCACTGTAACTGTGTGGTCCACTGTGTTGTCTGGTCACTGTAACTGTGTGGTCCACTGTGTTGTCTGGTCATTGTAACTGTGTGGTCCAGTATTTTGTCTGTCACTGTAACTGTGGTGTCCACTGTGTTGTCTGGTCACTGTAATTGTGTGGTCCACTGTGTTGTCTGGTCACTGTAACTGTGTGGTCCACTGTGTGGTCCACTGTGTTGTCTGGTCACTGTAACTGTGGTGTCCACTGTGTTGTCTGGTCATTGTAACTGTGGTGTCCACTGTGTTGTCTGGTCATTGTAACTGTGGTGTCCACTGTGTTGTCTGGTCATTGTAACTGTGTGGTCCACATGGTGTTGTCTGGTCACTGTAACTGTGTGGTCCATTGTGGTGTCTGGTCACTGTAACTGTGTGGTCCACTGTGTTGTCTGGTCACTGTAACTGTGTGGTCCATTGTGGTGTCTGGTCACTGTAACTGTGGGGTCCACTGTGGTTTATGATCCCTGTAACTGTGTGGTCCACTGTGTTGTCTGGTCACTGTAACTGTGGTCCACTGTGTTGTCTGGTCACTGTAACTGTGTGGTCCACTGTGTTGTCTGGTCACTGTAACTGTGTGGTCCACATGGTGTTGTATGGTCACTGTAACTGTGTGGTCCACTGTGGTGTCTGGTCACTGTAACTGTGTGGTCCATTGTGGTGTCTGGTCACTGTAACTGTGGGGTCCACTGTGGTTTATGATCCCTGTAACTGTGGGGTCCACTAGGGTTTATGATCACTGTAACTGTGGGGTTCACTGTGATTTCTGGTCACTTCAACTGTGGGGTCCACTCACTGTAACTGTGGGGTCCACTGTGGTTTATGATCCCTGTAACTGTGGGGTCCACTAGGGTTTATGATCACTGTAACTGTGGGGTTCACTGTGATTTCTGGTCACTTCAACTGTGGGGTCCACTGTGGTTTCTGGTCACTTCAACTGTGGGGTCCACTGTGGTTTATGATCCCTGTAACTGTGGAGTCCACTAGGCTTTCTGATCACTGTAACTGTGGGGTCCACTGTGGTTTCTGGTCACTTCAACTGTGGGGTCCACTGTGGTTTCTGGTCACTGTAACTGTGGTGTCCACTGTGTTGTCTGGTCACTGTAATTGTGTGGTCCACTGTGTTGTCTGGTCACTGTAACTGTGTGGTCCACTGTGTGGTCCACTGTGTTGTCTGGTCACTGTAACTGTGGTGTCCACTGTGTTGTCTGGTCATTGTAACTGTGGTGTCCACTGTGTTGTCTGGTCATTGTAACTGTGGTGTCCACTGTGTTGTCTGGTCATTGTAACTGTGTGGTCCACATGGTGTTGTCTGGTCACTGTAACTGTGTGGTCCATTGAGGTGTCTGGTCACTGTAACTGTGTGGTCCACTGTGTTGTCTGGTCACTGTAACTGTGTGGTCCATTGTGGTGTCTGGTCACTGTAACTGTGGGGTCCACTGTGGTTTATGATCCCTGTAACTGTGTGGTCTACTGTGTTGTCTGGTCACTGTAACTGTGTGGTCCACTGTGTTGTCTGGTCACTGTAACTGTGTGGTCCACTGTGTTGTCTGGTCACTGTAACTGTGTGGTCCACATGGTGTTGTATGGTCACTGTAACTGTGTGGTCCACTGTGGTGTCTGGTCACTGTAACTGTGTGGTCCATTGTGGTGTCTGGTCACTGTAACTGTGGGGTCCACTGTGGTTTATGATCCCTGTAACTGTGGGGTCCACTAGGGTTTATGATCACTGTAACTGTGGGGTTCACTGTGATTTCTGGTCACTGTAACTGTGTGGTCCACTGTGGTGTCTGGTCACTGTAACTGTGTGGTCCACTGTGTTGTCTGGTCACTGTAACTGTGTGGTCCACTGTGTTGTCTGGTCACTGTAACTGTGTGGTCCAGATGGTGTTGTCTGGTCACTGTAACTGTGTGGTCCACTGTGGTGTCTGGTCCTGTAACTGTGTGGTCCACTGTGTTGTCTGGTCACTGTAACTGTGTGGTCCACTGTGGTGTCTGGTCCCTGTAACTGTGTGGTCCACATGGTGTTGTCTGGTCACTGTAACTGTGTGGTCCACATGGTGTTGTCTGGTCACTGTAACTGTGTGGTCCACATGGTGTTGTATGGTCACTGTAACTGTGTGGTCCACATGGTGTTGTCTTGTCACTGTAACTGTGTGGTCCACTGTGTTGTCTGGTCACTGTAACTGTGTGGTCTACTGTGTTGTCTGGTCATTGTAACTGTGTGGTCCACTGTGTTGTCTGGTCACTGTAACTGTGTGGTCCACTGTGTTGTCTGGTCTTTGTAACTGTGTGGTCCAGAGTGTTGTCTGGTCACTGTAACTGTGGTGTCCACTGTGTTGTCTGGTCACTGTAACTGTGTGGTCCACTGTGTTGTCTGGTCACTGTAACTGTGTGGTCCACTGTGTTGTCTGGTCATTGTAACTGTGTGGTCCAGTATTTTGTCTGTCACTGTAACTGTGGTGTCCACTGTGTTGTCTGGTCACTGTAATTGTGTGGTCCACTGTGTTGTCTGGTCACTGTAACTGTGTGGTCCACTGTGTGGTCCACTGTGTTGTCTGGTCACTGTAACTGTGGTGTCCACTGTGTTGTCTGGTCATTGTAACTGTGGTGTCCACTGTGTTGTCTGGTCATTGTAACTGTGGTGTCCACTGTGTTGTCTGGTCATTGTAACTGTGTGGTCCACATGGTGTTGTCTGGTCACTGTAACTGTGTGGTCCATTGTGGTGTCTGGTCACTGTAACTGTGTGGTCCACTGTGTTGTCTGGTCACTGTAACTGTGTGGTCCATTGTGGTGTCTGGTCACTGTAACTGTGGGGTCCACTGTGGTTTATGATCCCTGTAACTGTGTGGTCCACTGTGTTGTCTGGTCACTGTAACTGTGGTCCACTGTGTTGTCTGGTCACTGTAACTGTGTGGTCCACTGTGTTGTCTGGTCACTGTAACTGTGTGGTCCACATGGTGTTGTATGGTCACTGTAACTGTGTGGTCCACTGTGGTGTCTGGTCACTGTAACTGTGTGGTCCATTGTGGTGTCTGGTCACTGTAACTGTGGGGTCCACTGTGGTTTATGATCCCTGTAACTGTGGGGTCCACTAGGGTTTATGATCACTGTAACTGTGGGGTTCACTGTGATTTCTGGTCACTTCAACTGTGGGGTCCACTCACTGTAACTGTGGGGTCCACTGTGGTTTATGATCCCTGTAACTGTGGGGTCCACTAGGGTTTATGATCACTGTAACTGTGGGGTTCACTGTGATTTCTGGTCACTTCAACTGTGGGGTCCACTGTGGTTTCTGGTCACTTCAACTGTGGGGTCCACTGTGGTTTATGATCCCTGTAACTGTGGAGTCCACTAGGCTTTCTGATCACTGTAACTGTGGGGTCCACTGTGGTTTCTGGTCACTTCAACTGTGGGGTCCACTGTGGTTTCTGGTCACTGTAACTGTGGTGTCCACTGTGTTGTCTGGTCACTGTAATTGTGTGGTCCACTGTGTTGTCTGGTCACTGTAACTGTGTGGTCCACTGTGTGGTCCACTGTGTTGTCTGGTCACTGTAACTGTGGTGTCCACTGTGTTGTCTGGTCATTGTAACTGTGGTGTCCACTGTGTTGTCTGGTCATTGTAACTGTGGTGTCCACTGTGTTGTCTGGTCATTGTAACTGTGTGGTCCACATGGTGTTGTCTGGTCACTGTAACTGTGTGGTCCATTGAGGTGTCTGGTCACTGTAACTGTGTGGTCCACTGTGTTGTCTGGTCACTGTAACTGTGTGGTCCATTGTGGTGTCTGGTCACTGTAACTGTGGGGTCCACTGTGGTTTATGATCCCTGTAACTGTGTGGTCTACTGTGTTGTCTGGTCACTGTAACTGTGTGGTCCACTGTGTTGTCTGGTCACTGTAACTGTGTGGTCCACTGTGTTGTCTGGTCACTGTAACTGTGTGGTCCACATGGTGTTGTATGGTCACTGTAACTGTGTGGTCCACTGTGGTGTCTGGTCACTGTAACTGTGTGGTCCATTGTGGTGTCTGGTCACTGTAACTGTGGGGTCCACTGTGGTTTATGATCCCTGTAACTGTGGGGTCCACTAGGGTTTATGATCACTGTAACTGTGGGGTTCACTGTGATTTCTGGTCACTTCAACTGTGGGGTCCACTGTGGTTTCTGGTCACTTCAACTGTGGGGTCCACTGTGGTTTATGATCTCTGTAACTGTGGAGTCCACTAGGCTTTCTGATCACTGTAACTGTGGGGTCCACTGTGGTTTCTGGTCACTTCAACTGTGGGGTCCACTGTGGTTTCTGGTCACTGTAACTGTGGGGTCCACTGTGGTTTATGATCACTGTAACTGTGGGGTCCACAAGGGTTTATTATGCCTGTAACCGTGTGGTCCACTGTGGTGTCTAATCACTGTTAACTGTGGGGTTCACTAGGGTTTATTAACCCTGTAACTGTGGGGTCAACTAGAGTTTATTATCCCTATAACTGTGGGGTCCACTAGGGTTACTGATCACTGTAACTATGGGGTCCACTGTGGTTTCTGGTCGCTTCAACTGTGGGGTCTACTTTGGTTTATGATCACTGTAACTGTGGGGTTTACTGTGGTTTATGGTCATTTCAACTGTGGGGTCCACTGTGGTTTATAATCACTGTAACTGTGGGGTCCACTGTGGTTTATGATCACTGTAACTGTGGGGTCCACTAGGGTTTATTATCCCTGTAACTGTGGGGTCCACTAGGGTTTCTGATCACTGTAACTGTGGGGCCCACTGTGGTTTATGATCATTTTAACTGTGGGGTCCACTATGCTTTCTGCTGACTTCAGCTATTGAGTTCATTAACTCCAAAGTTCTTTGTCAGTTCAGTTCATGGCTGTAATGTCTATGTCTGTGGTGTACAATGATGGTGTATGGCAGAAGTCTGGCCTGGGGGTTCCACAAACCCTGCTGGAGCCATAGGTGAGGTACAGGGCAGCCCTTGATATGTAATCTAACGGCTTTCCCCATAACTGTAACCAAAGCCACCACACTCCAACTGTATTCTAACTCTGCAGTTTTCAAGTAGCAGGCTGACGCCATAGCTTACAGTGAACACAAGGCCATCACTAAACACACCATAACTAGACACAATAGAAATGTACTCACCAATCATTTGTTCCAATATAAATATTTTTGCCACAAACATCCAAGCATTCAATCTGGGGAAAAAAACCAGATAAGAATCATTGCTGAGCGCCACACTTTAACCACTTCTACAAGAATGTCACACTTCAACCATTACTACAAGAATGAAACATTTCAAACATTGTACAAAAATGTAACACTAAAGACACTGCTACAAGAATAACAAAAGTTGTTTAAAAGTCAACAAGGTCAACTCCACTGCACCAGGTTTTTATCCCATATGGCTCAGTCTCTTTCCACTGCGTAGAAAGCATTGCACAAAGCACGGACTCTGTAGCTCCAATGACGATTCTCAGGAGTCTCCGAAAAAATGCACTCGTGAACCAAAGGACGCGGCCAGGAATCGAACCCACAACCTTCGGAGCCTGAGACAGACGGCTTGACCACTTCACCAAAGAGACTACCTCTACAAGAATGTCACACTAGAACCATTACTACAAGAATGTCACACTAGAAACATTACTATAAGAATGTCACACTTTAACCACTGCTACAAGAAATCACATGATATCAATACAGCAATAAATCACATGATAATACAGCAATATATGACAAGATGTCAATACAGCAATATATGACATGACAATACATCAATATATGACAATATGCCAATACAGCAATATATGACAATACATCAATATATGACAAGATGTCAATACAGCAATATATGACAAGATGTCAATACAGCAATATATGACAAGATGTCAATACATCAATATATGACAAGATGTTAATACAGCAATATATGACATGATAATACATCAATATATGACAAGATGTCAATACAGCAATATATGACATGACAATACATCAGTATATGACAAGATGTCAATACAGCAATATATGACATGATAATACATCAATATATGACAAGATGTTAATACAGCAATATATGACCAGAAAAAAGATGCTGATAGAGAGGATCACACGCTAAAGGTCAAATATGAATCCATTAACACAAAGAACACTCAGAATTAAACCGAAAGAAGAAAAATCGCCCTAAACTACATAAAAGAATATTACCCAAGTAGCAATTGGTCCCATGTATATACAGATGGATCAGCCAAAATTCAATAGAAAATGGAGGAGGAGGAATTCTCCTAAATTTAATAAATGGAGTGAAAAAAAAGCACGGTCAGTAGCAACTGGAACATTTTCAAGTAACTTCAAAGTAGAGGTAGAGACTTTGAAAACTGCAGCAGAAATGCTCTTGATGGAGGAAAATAAAGAGAAGCAAATAGCTATCTTCACAGATGCAAAGTCAGCTGTCTCAATACTGAAGAGTAAAAACAGCACAGAACTAGCTGACCTAAGAGCAGCACTCCATGGTCTATGCCAGAAATCCAAAAAAGTTGTAATACAGTGGATCCCATCACATTGCAGTATACCTGGAAATGAAGAGGCTGACAGACTGGCAAAAGAGGGTGGACGACTACCACAGCCTGACACAGACATAACCTATAATGAGGCAAAGAGGTTTATAAAAAGCACTTATAGAACCAAATGGGAATCAGAGCATCCAGGCCACCAGAAAGATGATGCATATTACAAACTCGACCGAAGTGAACAAGTGGCAATCTTAAGACTCCGCACAGGACATAACAGGTTGAAATACAACTTGTTCAATAAACTAAAGATAGGAGATACCGACGAATGTAATTGTAGAACTGATAAAATGACAGCTAAACATTTGCTGCAGGATTGCCCAATATATGCAGAACAGAGAAAGATATTTTGGCCCACACCTGCTTCATTTGAGGACAAGCTCTATGAAGATATCAACAAGCTCAAGTTGACTGTAGCTAATTTTAACTACATTCAGGTTGACATCTAAAGGTTCATGAAGTAGTACTTAGACTGCCACACTTCATACCACAGGTATGTCGGTAGCAAAAGTATCCCAGAGCATGAAATAGAATATTGCTTGGCTAGCAAATCCATTACATGGAAAGTATGAATCAAAAGCTCATTGTGTGGGCATCATCGAAGGTGGAAAAAGTGTCCTAGTGGCACGAAATGGAATATTGCTTGGATAGCAAATCTATTACATGGAAAGTCCAAATCAAAAGCTCACTGTGTGGATGACATCTGCAGACTGCATTCTTCTGGTTTCCGGAGGAACAGCCTGTGGTGACTGGAAGGCCCAATATACGGAAGTGACACTAAGCAGCCATGTGCAGGATGTGACGGTTCCTTGGGTGAGCCCAGTACCAGAGCGCTGTGTGTTGGCTCTGCAAGTATGGAAGCCTCCTTGGATGGCGGGGAATGCCCATGGTCTGCCCCAGCCTTCCCTTGAGGGCTGACCAGAATGTCTTCGGCTGTTCTAAATGGGCCAGCTGGGATGGTGGAAACACCACAACAGTGAGAGTCAAATGTCCTAAGAAACCCCCATGAAGGTTAACCTAGTCAACAAATGCCTGCAGAAGTCGGATGTATCGGCCTAACGGCGCAAGAATGCAGCTCTGCTGTAAACAGGCACAACGCAATCACATCCGAAAAAAACTCTCCGGATGAATGCAACAGAAATCCTTTAAGGTCATGAAAAGTTGTCAGTTCAACAGCAGAAACTTACACATGATTAAATATCATGTACCACACGCTGCATATCCCTGGCCAGACGAGAGCACTGCTAGTGGATATGAGCGTGAAAATTGCTCACAAAACATCAACAAGACTTAACAAAATCTATTATCTGATATAATATTAGCACACTATATAAAGCCAATTATGATACATAGTTGGACTGGATATTACTTTTAAATATATTTTAAAACTTTACTTCCTCTATAGCTGACATGAATTTGCCAAATATTGGCCACACAATCTATGTCTCAGTTAGAACCCCCTGGGATGATGGACGAAAAGTTGGAGGTCAGTGATGATTTTGGAGAAACACCAATAAATGTCATCAGTAATAGTGGCTCGGCTATGTTGCTGACAACAGGCTAGAAGTGGCAAGGGTCACTCACAAGTGGCTGTTTGACTATCTAATCTAGCGCAGGTAAATGTGATGGATTTACAAATGAATCAGTAAACAATTGGCAACCATGGAGTGTAGGTCAGCTTTCCAAAATTATAATTACAAACAACAATGGACAGTGTGGTGACAATCTTGCATCATCAAACAAAACACACAACAACAATGGACATTGCAGTGACAATCTAGAATCATCAAACAAAACACACAACAACAATGGACACTTCAGTAACAATCTAGCATCATCACATAAAACAAAAACAACAATGGACATTGCAGTGACAATCTGGAATCATCAAACAGAACACACAACAACAAAACAGACGGAAATGACATGTTCGCTGCTTGACAATAGTAGTCCAGCCTATTATTTCATGTAAAAATGTAAACGTAAACTAATCACAGATGGTATGAATGACTGAGTGATGAGCCCTGTGAGAGAACGAACAGTTAGTATAGTACTAAGTAAAAGTAGCGTCTTCCACGGAGTATTAACTATTATATTACATGTCATATCTGACAGTTATAACCATAAAGAAAGTGTCTATACGGACTCAAGTCCGTATAAACTAGTCTGTCTATTCGGACTCCACTTCGTTTTTTTTCCGGAAACCCCGGCTGGTCACGTGAACTGCGTCATCGGGACATGTGTTTGACTATATTACACATTTTTGTAAAGAAAATGAAGAACAAATAAGTTGGTATCAACCAGTGCTGGTCTGATGATCTCGCTTTTGGCAGCAAACAGTGTTTCCTAGGGTTTTTGTGTTTTGTGTTGGTTACATGTGTCTTTATCTTGCTGCACAAGAACCTGCACACTTGTCTTTCTGTTCTTATCTGTCCTCTACTTTTGTTGTCTTGGGAAAGGCGCTTAGCCAACCGCTTATCCCTCCCTCTTTCTCTCACTTGTCTTTATCACTTTGTTATGTCTTTCAACACATCTTTCTCGTATCTCTGTCTCTCACACTATCTATCTTCGTTATCTATCTCCCCCCTCTCTCTCTCTCTTTTCAACCTGCTTCACATATACCAGGTTTTCCTGCACTTTATGTACGTAGCATTTCCTTGTTTATTTGTTAATTCATCAGGCCAGTAAGTCGGAAGCCTGGTGTTTGAATTGCCTAATCATGTCTTTCTGAGGCGACGCATATTACTGTCAGCTTGGACCGGAATTATGAGGACATCAATAGTAGGGCGGTAATGTCAACAAAGATGGAAGCCTGTAGTAAACAGTAATCAGTAAGTGTACAGAAACGCAAGTTAACAATTCTTTAACTCGCATGGGGACACATTGGGGATACCAATCTGGAAAATTATTCTTGATATTTAAACAGCTTCATACTTCAGCTATACCCAGCTCCGTATAAACTACTCTGTCTATACGGACTCTGCTCCGTATAAACTACTCTGTCTATACGGACTCAAGTCCGTATAAACTACTCTGTCTATTCGGACTCAAGTCCGTATAAACTCTCCCAACCATAAATTACATTAGCACATTGACACTGGATACGAATTATTGTCAACCGAACCTACCAAACTAGTTAACTACCATACCAGTATGATGTATCAGTACCAGTCAGTCAGGTCTTGATTAATATTTTAATAATTATTATTTTTATTATTAAATTATTATATTTATTTACAAATAAAAACACACCTGAGTTTTGGCTTTGTCCGACATGAGCTTGACCCGCTCAATTGCGGAGACCAGCTCGAATGCCTTGATACTCATGGCTGGTGGACCTGTCAGACTGCTCACACACAAACAGCTGAGGTTGGTTGATAAATGAGCACAGATAATATATCACACGACAACAACTTGTCGTCCCGAGAACCCGACCATGGCAGACGCCATGTTTACAAAGGCGACATCTAGTGAAAGCCACCGCCCACTTCTACAAGGACAATCACCCTGGATATTTTCAGGTGGTAAAAACTCCGCCGGGGAACAAGCACGGCATGAGGTCTCTGATCATCAGACGAGTACCCCCTCGACGAATGTTTCGGCCCCTTTACCTTCCTGACACTCTCAAGGGGCGGACCCGTCTGGGTAATGACTCCCAGACGTCTTTCTCTTGTCGTGTGTATCCATCGAGACTTTCCCTTGTCGACTTCGCAGTGGCTATTGTTTCGGTCTCATTGTGAGGTGGTACTCTTCTGGAGAGGTTTTTGTGTTACTGGGGTTGTTCTTCTTGAAAAACGGTGACTAACATTGCAGGCAAAGTTGAACCATTTACTGCGTACCCCCCTATTGCGCTTGCTCCATAGCCAGCTCGGGGCTTTCTCGGCTCCCTTGCCCAGTCTTTTAGGTGCCCGGGTTCTTGCTTGTCCCTTTACACGTAGTTGTTTCACCACATGGTAACAAGGCCTCTCGCGCCTATCTCAGTGGCGAAAAGCCTGACGGTATATCATTCTTGTCTCAGACTTGCGACCATATTATTGTATTTCTCCATCTTATAGGTGTGCTACTCCTCGACTTTTGACTCGAACGGAACAGTCAGCTCATGTTACGCAGCCGATGTTATTACTGCCTCGACTGCTACTTCTAGAATGAGTACGTTGAGCAACTGATCTTATTTATGCCTCAACTGTTTCTTCTAGAGTGAGCACTTTGCGCAACTGATCTTATTTATGCTTCAACTGCTTCTTCTAGAATGAGAAAGTTGCGCAACTGATGTTATTTATGCGTCAACTGCTTCTTCTAAGTGAGCACTTTGCGCAACTGATCTTATTTATGCCTCAACGTCTTCTAGAGCAGGGGTCACCAAACTTTTTTCACGGCGGGCCGGATAATTGACAAAATGCCAAGCGCGGGCCGGATACTCATTCTGTACAATACTTGCGCTGGTTTCCGTGACGAAGGTGTTACGGACGCGGTTCGTAATCCCGTAAACCCGCGTTCGAAACACAGCTGCGCGGGATTTGGCAGCAGACCGCGTTGCGCTGGGTTTTTTTTACGCAATGGTATGGGTGCCAGTGTTCAGAAAGCAAATGGCAAACTACTGAACGTAAACTTGCCAAGACATCAACAACAGCAAAAAAATGCTGGTGTTGACTGCAAACTTCCTGTAAAGAATACGCAAATAACTTTAACAATACTTGCAAGCCAAAACGAAAGCTCTGGTAAAAAAAGACGAAAAACTAAGTTAATCATGGGTGAGTGCGTGCAAAGCGCGCGCGCGCACACACACACACACACACACACACACACACACACACACACACACACAAAACAAAGACAACCAACATATTTATTTACTTAAAAAGTTATCAAAGAAGGTGACGTTATCAAAAAAATAGTTACATCAGACCTAGTGTGCACATATCCGAATCTCACAAACTAAGCAGCAGAAAAGGTTAGTGAGATTTGTGAAACTGATATTTGGCTTTCAAGATATCATCAATTTGTGGTTTGAAATTGCTGCATCCAATCAAGAGAATTGCTTTCAAATCTTCATCAGTCAATCTCGTTCGATGTGTTCACTTCACATACTTCATGTTTGAAAATGTTTGCTCACAAATATAAGGTGTTCCAACGGTTATATATAGTCTTGCAAAACTGTTTGCACTTCCTTGAAAACGTCTTTTCCAGTTGTTGTTCCATGCATGCTGCAAACGGATTCCAACTCTTCCGTTATCTGAAAGTCCAAATTGACACCACGAATGAACACGAGAAGTTGTGGCGTACTCGAGATATAAGTAAAATCATCCTGCGCCAGAGAATATCATAAAAAGTTCCTAGTTTTCTCGCGTATCCGTGGCACAATGTTCTCTCAAAATTCTTCTGTTCTTCGCACAATTAAACTTGCCGTAAGGCAGATTTCTAAACAATTCGGCTTTCTTAGGACTATGCTTCCATCATACACTCTTTGATGAAGTTGACATCAGTAAACTGTTTTCCTCGTTCTGCCATCTTATGCACTATTTTGCAATATGTACGAGTGACAGATTCATTTTCAGCAAACTTTCTCGTGAAGAGGTCTCTTTGTGTTTCTAAACCACGTTTCATGGAGTCATATTTCTCAGTGCGTAACTTTCCAGAAAATTTTGAATAATATTTTCATAATAACACGACAAGGGGTCACTGGTGAAGCTACGGCTCACCATAGGTACATATGCAGTTTATAGGTACCTATGGTAATAGAATATATCTCATAATAAGGTTTGCAAAATTTATAAATAGGGCCGGCCTAAATAAACAGCCTAGAGCAGAGTTTTTCAACTGGGATTCCGAGAGTGGCAGCCAGGGGTTCCGCGGAAACAGACCGAAATCGTCTAAATGCAACATTTCTGCCCATCTGGTTTATTACATAAAGTAGGACAGATACTTGGATCATCGCACAGAGTTCCTTGAGCAACGTAAACATTTGAGTAAGGATCAGCTCTAGCAGAAAGGTTGAAAAACACTGGACTAGAGACCAGCTCGATTAACACCTTGACCGAGGAATTTTTCTGAGCTGGGATTAATATTTTCGTAATAACATGAGGATTCTATGGCATTTTTATGCTATGCTTGCTACTTTATTGCCTCTATTGACACTTGTAGTTAACTTACCTATCACTGTCAAACATAGAAATCCTTGTTATATAATATATACCCATAAAATGGATGACTGGCAAAAATAAGTTAATATTTCTGGAACATTGGATTTGTGTTGACAGCCGGACGCATCTGGGGGGGGGGGGGGGGGGGGGGGGGGGGGAAGGAGGAAATATGTGGGTATGTGTGTGTGTGTGTGTGTGTGTTGCTATGGAAACCATGGAATTGTCAGAGCGTAGGCGGCGCTACAACGAGCCGGGGAAGGACTTGGGATGGTGCGAAATAAGTAAACATTACAATAAACAAAAACATCTAACACAATAATTTATAATTGAAAATTGTAAATTTAGCCACAACTCCCTCTTCTATAGTGAGCATGGTTCGCAAATAATCATATTTATGCCCCAAATGCTTCTTCTATGGTGAGCACTTTGCGCAAATGATAATATTTTTGCCCCAACTGCTTCCTCTAGAATGAGCACGTTGCGCAAATGATCATATTCATGACCCGACTACTTCTTCTAAAGTGAACACGTTGCGCAAATGATCATATTTATGCCCAAATCGCATCTTCTATAGTGAGCACATTGCGCAAATGATCATATTTATGCCCCAACTGCTTCTTCTAGAATGAGCACGTTGCGCAAATGATCATATTTATGCCCCAACTGCCTCTTCTATAGAGAGAACATTATGCAAATGATCATATTTATGCCCCGACTGCCTCTTCTAGAGTGAGCACGTTGTGCAAATGATCATTTCTATGACCCAACTGCTTTTTTCTATAGTGAGCACGTTGCGCAAATGATCATAGTTATGCCCCAACTTCCTCTTCTATTGTGATCACATTGCACAAATTATCATATTTATGCCCCAACTACCTCTTCTAGAGTGAGCGCATTATGCAAATGATCATATTTATGATACAGCTGCTTTTTCTATAGTGAGCACGTTGCGCAACTGATCATATTTATGCCCCGATTGCTTTTTCTATAGTGAGCACGTTGCGCAACTGATCATATTTATGCCCCGATTGCTTTTTCTATATTGAGCACGTTGCGCAAATGATATTATTTATGCCCCAACGGCCTCTTCTATAGTGAGCACATTGCGCAAATGATCATATTTAAGAGCTAACTGCTTCCTCTAGAACGAGCATGTTGTGCAAATGATCATATTTATGCCCCAGCTGCCTCTTCTATAGAGAGTACGTTGCGCAAATGATCACATTTATGCCCCGACTGCCTCTTCTATAGTGAGCACGTTGCGCAAATAATCATTTTTATGCCCCAACTGCTTGCTCTAGAATGAGCACGTTGCGCAAATGATCATATTTTTACACCACCTGCCTCTTCTATAGTCAGCACGTTGCGGAAATGATCATATTTATGCCCCAGCTCCCTCTTCCATAGCGAGCACGTTGCGCAAATTATCATATTTATGCCCCGACTGCTTCTTCTATAGGGAGCACGTTGCGGACATAATCATATTTATACCCCAACTGCTTCTTCTGTGGTGAGCACGTTGCGCAAATGATCATATTTATGCCCTGACTGCTTCCTCTAGAATGAGCACGTTACGTAAATGATCATATTTATGCCACGACTGCTTCGTATAATGTGAGCACGTTGCGCAAATGATCATATTTATGCCCCAGGCGCATTTTCTATAGTGAGCACATTGCGCAAATGATCATATTTATGCCCCAACTTCCTCTTCTATAGAGAACAAGTTGCGCACATGATCATATTTATGCCCTGACTGCTTCTTCTATAGGGAGCACGTTGCGCAAACAATCATATTTAAGCCACTAATGCTTCTTCTATAATGAGCACGTTGCTCAAATGATCATTTTTTTGCACTACATGCATCTTCTATAGTGAGCACATTGCGCAAATGATCATATTTATGCCCCAACTACCTCTTCTATAGCAAGCTCGTTGCGCAAATAATCATATTTATGCCTCAACTGCTTCTTCTATGGTGAGCACGTTGCGCAAATGATCTAATTTTCGCCCCAACTGCTGCCTCTAGAATGAGCACGTTGCGCAAATGATCATATTTATGCCCATAATTATGCCCCAACTGCCTCTTCTATAGTGAGCACATTGCGCAAATGATCATATTTAAGAGCTAACTGCTTCCTCTAGAACGAGCATGTTGTGCAAATGATCATATTTATGCCCCAACTGCCTCTTCTATAGAGAGCACGTTGCGCAAATAATCATTTTTATGCCCCAACTGCTTGCTCTAGAATGAGCACGTTGCGCAAATGATCATATTTTTACACCACCTGCCTCTTCTATAGTCAGCACGTTGCGGAAATGATCATATTTATGCCCCAGCTCCCTCTTCCATAGCGAGCACGTTGCGCAAATGATCATATTTATGCCCCGACTGCTTCTTCTAAATCATATTTATACCCCAATTGCTATTCTATAGTTAGCACGTTGCGCACATGATCATATTTATTAGCCAACTGCATCCTCTAGAATGAGCACATGGCGCACATTATCATATCTATAGTGAGCACGTTGCGCAAATGATAATATTTATTAGCCAACTGCTTCCTCTAGAATGAGTACGTGGCGCAAATTATCATATCTATAGTGTGCTCGTTGCGCAAATGATCATATTTATGCCCCAACTGCCTCTTCTATAGCGAGCACGTTGAGGAAATGATCATTTTTATGCCCCAACTGCTCTTCAATAATGAGCATGTTGCGCAAATGATCATATTTATGCCCCAACTGCTATTCTATAGAGAGCACGATGCGCAAATGATCATATTTATTAGCCATCTGCTTCATCTAGAATGAGCACGTGGCGCAATTTATCATATTTATAGTGAGCACGATGCGCAAATGATCATATTTATTAGCCAGCTGCTTCCTCTAGAATGAGCACGTGGCGCAAATTATCATATCTATAGTGAACACGTTGCGAAAATAATCATATTTATGCCACAACTGCCTCTTCTATAGCGAGCACGTTGAGGAATTGATCATATTTATGCGCCAACTGCTCTTCAATAATGAGCACGTTGCGCAAATGATCATATTTATGTCCCAACTGCTCTTCTATAGTGAGCACGTTGCGCAAATAATCATATTTATGCCCCAACTGCTATTCTATAGTTAGCACGTTGCGAAAATGATCATATTTATTAGTCTACTGCTTCATCTAGAATGAGCACGTGGCGCAAATGATCATATCTATAGTGAGCACGTTGCGCAAATGAACATATTTATGCCCCAACAGCTCTTCTATAATTAGCACTTTGCGCAAATGATCATATTTATCTCCCAACTGCTATTCCATAGACAGCACGTTGCGCATATGATCATATTTATTTGCCTAATGCTTCCTCTAGAATGAGCACGTGGCGCAAATTATCATATCTATAGTGAGCACGTTGCGCAAATAATCATATTTATGCCCCAACTGCTTTTCTATAGAGAGCACGTTGCGCAAATGATCATATTTGTTAGCCAACTGCATCCTCTAGAATGAGCAAGTGGCGAGAATTATCATATCTATAGTGAGCACGTTGCGCAAATAATCATATCTATGCCCCAACTGCCTCTTCTATAGCGAACACGTTGCGCAAATGATCATATTTATGCCCCGACTGCTTCTTCTATAGGGAGCACGTTGCGGACATAATCATATTTATACCCCAACTGCTTCTTCTGTGGTGAGCACGTTGCGCAAATGATCATATTTATGCCCTGACTGCTTTCTCTAGAATGAGCACGTTACGTAAATGATCATATTTATGCCACGACTGCTTCGTCTAATGTGAGCACGTTGCGCAAATGATCATATTTATGCCCCAGTCGCATTTTCTATAGTGAGCACATTGCGCAAATGATCATATTTATGCCCCAAGTGATTACTCTAAAATGAGCACGTTGCGCAAATGATCATATTTATGCCCCAACTTCCTCTTCTATAGAGAACAAGTTGCGCACATGATCATATTTATGCCCTGACTGCTTCTTCTATAGGGAGCACGTTGCGCAAACAATCATGTTTAAGCCACTAATGCTTCTTCTATAATGAGCACGTTGCTCAAATGATCATTTTTTTGCACTACATGCATCTTCTATAGTGAGCACGTTGCGCAAATGATCATATTTATGCCCCAACTACCTCTTCTATAGCAAGCTCGTTGCGCAAATAATCATATTTATGCCTCAACTGCTTCTTCTATGGTGAGCACGTTGCGCAAATGATCTAATTTTCGCCCCAACTGCTTCCTCTAGAATGAGCACGTTGCGCAAATGATCATATTTATGCCCATATTTATGCCCCAACTGCCTCTTCTATAGTGAGCACATTGCGCAAATGATCATATTTAAGAGCTAACTGCTTCCTATAGAACGAGTATGTTGTGCAAATGACCATATTTATGCTCCAACTTCCTCTTCTATAGAGAGCACGTTGCGCAAATGATCATATTTATGCCCCGACTGCCTCTTCTATAGTGAGCACGTTGCGCAAATAATCATTTTTATGCCCCAACTGCTTGCTCTAGAATGAGCACGTTGCGCAAATGATCAATTTTTTGCACCACATGCCTCTTCTATAGTCAGCAAGTTGCGCAAATGATAATATTTATGCCCCAACTCCCTCTTCTATAGCGAGCACGTTGCGCAAATGATCATATTTATGCGCCGACTGCTTTTTCTATAGGGAGCACGTTGCGTAAATAATCATATTTATGCCCCAACTGCTTCTTCTAAATCATATTTATACCCCAATTGCTATTCTATAGTTAGCACGTTGCGCATATGATCATATTTATTAGCCAACTGCATCCTCTAGAATGAGCACATGGCGCACGTTATCATATCTATAGTGAGCACGTTGCGCAAATAATCATATTTATGCCCAATCTGCTATTCTATAGAGAGCACGTTGCGCAAATGATAATATTTATTAGCCAACTGCTTCCTCTAGAATGAGTACGTGGCGCAAATTATCATATCTGTCACATGCCTGTGTTCAGTGGCATTAAGGTGAGTGGCCGTACAAGATAAACAGTTCACGAGATAAAATAGGGCGGATAGTAAGTCCCCCAGAGGGCGTAAATGAGAAGACAGTAAGTGAAAGTCGGAGCTGAGAAGAGGTCAGCTGGCTAGGATGCTGGTGAGGCAGACAGTTGGAGCAGTGAGGTTGTGTGTTGTGTGTGAAGCATTGTGGGGGATAGAATTGTTTAAAAAGACAGGGACAAAGATTGACGTGGGATTTGAGGTTTAAACTCCGAGCTGAGAGGGAGTTGAGTCTAGACCGGACCAGGAGAAGGTCGTGGTCTGAGAAAGTGAAGAATTGTGACGGAGTTCTGAAGATAACTCCGCACTGTGGGTTCCAGGGATAGTGAGTGGAAATCGAGACCCATAGTGGGTTACTTTGAGTCGGGCCTAGAGAGAGGCTATTATACCTGTCGTGTGGGACGAGATTTTAGTAGCCTTGAGAGGCAGTGTTATTCGACGTGTTCCATTGGGATGGAGATATATTCTTAGAGAATTATTGTTCCTGGATTTATGTTACATGTGTCTGTGTTAATTCAGAATTAAAGGAATATTATGTGCGCAAATTAACGCTTGTTCACTGACTGGTGTTTGGTGGTGATGCATCTTGATTAATCTGTTGTTCAACATCACATTGTTACAAGGACATACCCTAGACACAACCATAGCCACTCTATCTGTCACTTAGTCAACATTCACTTTGTGTCAGAGAAGATTTCTGGAGGCTTCGTCCATCAAGAACAATATAGACATTGTTGTCATTCCGTTTATCTGTGAACTAGTCGATTAGAAAGAATACTAACATCGGAGACATTAGTCGGATGCCCAATTACAACAACAATGATGAGGGCTCTCCTGTCAAGAATAAACACCATTTTCAGTAGACAGCGCATTTCAAAAGTGTCGGAGAATTAATACAGAGTCCACGAGAAACCAGGTAAAAATATCATTTCTCACTCGGAGTGGGGAGAGTAGACGGGGAAAGTGTGTCCACGATATAAACACTGGGGTTTCTTCCGTGCTGGAACTGGGTAGCACATAGGTCATGAGAAGGTCAGGACAGGTAAATTGGATACCAGGCAGTATTTCTTCGGCTATCAGGGACGTCAGAAAATTAACGCAAACAGGCGCGTGTGTTTATAGGTCAAGTGAACAGTACAAAAAGTCGGCGCCATGATACTGGCAAGATGATATCCTGACAGGTGCGTGTGGGTGTGACAAAGACAGGATTTAAGACAGTGAGCAATTTCGTTGAGAAGTCCTGGGCGTGGTGAGACATCTTGTGTGTGTGTTGAGGACAAAGCACAGTGTGGTTGCAGGGCGATAGGTTTAAGAATTCACCACAGGTAAAACGACGGGTGAGGACGGTGGAAATTGTGAGTCGCCACGGACAAATTGGGTTGACAAGAGGGTCAGTGCTGTTTACGAGGACAGCGAAGTATGTGTGGATAACGGAAAAGTTCCGGACATTACTTTGTTCGCAGTCAGTGAAGATTGTAGTACACTGAGGTACTAACTGAGATGACCTTGTGAGTCAAGGCCGAGAACCAGGGAATTTGACGGAAAAATTTCCACTGAGAATAACACGTTGGGTTTCTACGGAAACTAGGATTTACGTTTAACGTCTTTGTGTGTGTGTGTCATCATCGGCAAACAAACCACAACAGTCATTCAGGTGCCGTCTTCGCAACTATGAGCGCATTTCTTCACCAAAAAAGACTTGCAAAGCGGATTTAAAGCGCGTGATCATTTTCTGCCATTCGTTGATTTAACCGGGTCAGCAACAGTGAAACCATACCATCACTTTAAAGCGACAGTGACTACGCAGATAAACATTCATTGATTTTAAAGGTATTTTCGGCTCCCCAAAACGCAACGAAAACCCAATATTTCTGGCAAAACAAGAGCGTTCACATACATTATACAATCACAGGCCAACTCTACAGGGAGGGTTACAAAAACGTTACGGACTGTGTAGAGACAAGGCGTTGGGATAATTATCATCATCTTCAACTTTTACGACAGTCGAAAATCGTGTCATCACGTCAACAAAAAGTGACAACGCATCAGAACATTAATTCATTGTGGGAAGCTAACGTCGTAATCTTTTCAAAACAGTAACCGACAAACATTTCCAGGCGATTTTCGGAGACTAGTGAAAACAAATTAAGGACTTTTGTAAGATTCTACCATCGCATTGGTGTCGGCAATCCTTGTTTGCTTCTGTTGTGCTCATCGTCCTAAGTATTGTTGTTGTGCGTTACGTAAATATTTGTATGTGGTCCAGTGTTTGTTATAAGTAGGATATTTTTGCATTGTTTCTCGAAATGCGGGAGACGGCGCAAAGGTGAAATTGTCTAGGTACATATTGTATGTTGTTGAGAGACAGCTGACGAGTCAGTTTGTTTTGTGCTGTGGCATTGGGTCGTCTCGACATTATACACGGTGTCCAAGTGTCTACGTCAGATCTATGTACATTATTCATTTTATATTTGTTCTTTTTACTGTTTTCTCTTTACTGTTACATATAATATTTGAGTTCTTTGGATATATGGTATTGGTGTAATTCTTATGTTAATATAGCTTCTATCTAGATGGTATTTGTCAGTTTATATTATGCGCACGGTATGGTCTTTCATGGGCATGTTTATGTCAGTGGTTTTTATTTCTATGTAATCATCCGTCTGCGTTTCAGCGGCCTATGCGTCTAGCGTTTAATAGTTGGCATTTAGTGTGTATCATTCATCTGTGTATGTATATGTATGTTTACAACTATTTCCAGGAATTGTTCTACAGTTATATATATATATATATATATAATATATATATATATATATATATATATATATATATATATATATATATATATATATATATATATACGAGGGAGTATAGTTAATATTCCCCCCTCACTACCTAGTGCTTATAGAGTGACTGGGTGAGTACAGAGTGATATTGTAGCACTACAGATTTACGTACACAGGGAGTGCGGGTGTACTTAGGGAAGTGACACAAAGACTAACAGCAGAGTCTTCACATTTATAGTTGGCTGACAGACAGCAACGTGTCCACAAGTACAAGATGCCTACTTTAATGGAATATATTGAAGCAGGGGAACGAATAGGCCTGAAAGGTAAAGAGTTACAGGAGTATGCAGAAGCGAAAGAACAAAAGCAGACGGAAAGAGAGGAGAGGCATAATGAACGCGAGGCAAAGCGTCTACAGGAAGAGAAAGAGACGCAAGTAAAACTAGCTGAAATGGAAAACAAACGTCTACAGGAAGTAAAGTTAGCTGAAATAGAAAACAAGCGTCTACAGGAAGCGACACAAGTAAAACTAGCTGAAATAGAAAACAAGCGTCTACAGGAAGAGACACAAGTAAAACTAGCTGAAATAGAAAACAAGCGTCTACAGGAAGAGACACAAGTAAAACTAGCTGAAATCGAGTTAAGAAAACTAGAACTATCTTCGAAAGGTCAAAGTGAGGAAAGCAGAAGACCGTCACAGTCATCACAGAGATTAAAACTGCCATTTTTTACGGACCGAGACAACTTGGATTCCTATTTGTCGAGATTCGAAGCATCAGTGAAGGTATTAGGCATCCCAGAAAGCGAGTACGCAATTAGACTGGGCGAGTATTTAACGGGTAAGGCTCTAGATACAATGTTTAATTTACCTGTAGAAGAAAGAAACAACTACACTATCTTACGTCAACGTTTGCTGACAAAGTTCCAACTAACTGAACATGGATATAGAACAAAGTTTAGACAGTTAGTACCAGAGACAAATCAAGATTTCACAGACTTTGTTAACACAGTAAAGAACACATTTAACAAATGGATGGAGCTTGCAGAAGTAGGGAAAGATTTTAATAAATTAGTAGATCTAATGTTAAGAGACAAGGTAGTATCTGCATGCAATTCTAATTTAGTGGCGTTCTTTGAGGAACGGAAGCCAAAGGACATAGACACAATGTCTCAGTTAGGGCAAAACTATATGACTGCACATCCTAACAGTTCTATTGGGAAACTAATGAGTGAGGAAATAGTCTGTGCAGCGTACACTAAACAGGACCAGAATCCAGTCATGAGGACCAAGGGCGAAAAGTGTGGATTCAGCACAGAAAGGTGAGCAACAAGAACTTCAAGATAATGGTTTCCGAGGAAACAATGTTGGTAGAGTAGGACGGTACCCATATAGAAGAGGGAACTTCCAGAGACGTCCAAATTATGCCGGATGTTGGAATTGTGGGAGCTGGAGACACAAAATGACAGATTGTGATGCACAACCATCAGATGGACCAACGAACAACAGTAAAAGGGAGATCACTTGTTTCAAATGTGGAAGGAACGGGCATGTCAGTCATCAATGTAGGATGAGAGAAACAGAGCACTCAAATGCAGCACAAGTAATTGAGACGCTGAACAATGAAGATTGTAGTGGGTGCAAACCTCTTTTTAAAAAAGATGGTCAGCCAGTCTTAATATGTGGTCATACAGTGAAAGCAGGATCAGCAGTCCATGAAGGAGGAAGTCTGAAGATGCATCATGGGTTTGTTAATGATAGGCCAGCGTTAACAATTAGGGATTCCGGATGTACGTCCATCGGGGTGAGAAAGAGTTTAGTGCAACCCTCGGATTATACAGGAAAAAAGATTAGATCCATAACATTTAATGGGACAGTAGAATACTACCCAATAGCCGTGATAACAGGAAGAGTGACAGCATGTGTTTTAGACTCACCAGTGGCAGATCTCATCATAGGAAATGTTATAGGAGTTAAAGAGTGTACAGAAGAGGAAGTAGTTTATTGGGACCAAAAATATAGTGTAAATAGTAACGAGGTAGTTACCAAAAGAAAACCTAAATTAGAGAGTATAGCTGAAGAAAAAGAGGCACTTGAAGTAAACACTGAGGACAAGGATAGGACAGCTGAGCAGGTGAGAATGGATCTCAAATGTAGCTGTAGGGAATCCCAGAGACAAGATACTACTCTTGACAAATGTTTCCAGGGGTGTAGTAAAGTGAGACATAGAAAGTCAAAGAAAGGTAGATGGTGCTTCGAGAGGAAGAACAATGTTCTCACTCGCCGCTTTTCAGATAGTGGAACTGCACGTCGGCAAGTAGCAGTACCTTTAGCACACAGAGACCGATATACTAGAACAGCTCAGGATAGTGCATGTGCAGGGCACATAGGCATAAGGCGTATGCAGCAGAAAGAAAGGTGCCAGGTATATGGGCCAAGATTGAATAAAGAGTTCAGACTAAACAGAGACTCAAGTGTAACGGTGCAATATGCAGATAGAATAGTTGAGTTAGGTCTAAAGAGTGTTCGCGACATTACTGACCCAGGGCTAGGGATAGGAAACAGATGTTGTAATTGTAGAGGTACCATGAGTCATGGGTACATCAAAGGTAGACACAGCATCGACAGGAATCAGAGGTGGGTTAATGCAAGAACAGAACCACCTGATATAGGGTCGGTACACAAATAGTATTGTGTGGTCGTGAAGTAGTAAGAGACCTGTGGGTACATAAGTATAATGCTTTCCTATGACGTATTATTATTATTATGTGATGTAGTAGTTCATGCATTGGTACACAAGATAGAAAGTTGTTTTATATTTATGTGTGGGGAATAGTGGAGTGTACTATGAGCATTTGATGTATTATTTAGTGTGGTAGCTAGAGTAATTTGGATTTATACTTACGACTACCCAGGCAATGTGTCTGGGTCACATATTTAATAAGTATTAGTCTCCCAACATTTGAAAACGATGTTTTCTTTTGAGGGTGGGGTAGTGTCACATGCCTGTGTTCAGTGGCATTAAGGTGAGTGGCCGTACAAGATAAACAGTTCACGAGATAAAATAGGGCGGATAGTAAGTCCCCCAGAGGGCGTAAATGAGAAGACAGTAAGTGAAAGGGGGAGCTGAGAAGAGGTCAGCTGGCTAGGATGCTGGTGAGGCAGACAGTTGGAGCAGTGAGGTTGTGTGTTGTGTGTGAAGCATTGTGGGGGATAGAATTGTTTAAAAAGACAGGGACAAAGATTGACGGGGGAGTTGAGGTTTAAACTCCGAGCTGAGAGGGAGTTGAGTCTAGACCGGACCAGGAGAAGGTCGTGGTCTGAGAAAGTGAAGAATTGTGACGGAGTTCTGAAGATAACTCCGTACTGTGGGTTCCAGGGATAGTGAGTGGAAATCGAGACCCATAGTGGGTTACTTTGAGTCGGGCCTAGAGAGAGGCTAGTATACCTGTCGTGTGGGACGAGATTTTAGTAGCCTTGAGAGGCAGTGTTATTCGACGTGTTCCATTGGGATGGAGATATATTCTTAGAGAATTATTGTTCCTGGATTTATATGTTACATGTGTCTGTGTTAATTCAGAATTAAAGGAATATTATGTGCGCAAATTAACGCTTGTTCACTGACTGGTGTTTGGTGGTGATGCATCTTGATTAATCTGTTGTTCAACATCACATTGTTACAAGGACATACCCTAGACACAACCATAGCCACTCTATCTGTCACTTAGTCAACATTCACTTTGTGTCAATATCTATAGTATGCTCGTTGCGCAAATGATCATATTTATGCCCCAACTGCCTCTCCTATAGCGAGCACGTTGAGGAAATGATCATTTTTATACCCCAACTGCTCTTCAATAATGAGCACGTTGCGCAAATGATCATATTTATGCCCCAACTGCTATTCTATAGAGAGCACGTTGCGCAAATGATCATACTTATTAGCCATCTGCTTCATCTAGAATGAGCACGTGGCGCAATTTATCATATTTATAGTGAGCACGATGCGCAAATGATCATATTTATTAGCCAGCTGCTTCCTCTAGAATGAGCACGTGGCGCAAATTATCATATCTATAGTGAACACGTTGCGAAAATAATCATATTTATGCCCCAACTGCCTCTTCTATAGCGAGCACGTTGAGGAATTGATCATATTTATGCGCCAACTGCTCTTCAATAATGAGCACGTTGCGCAAATGATCATATTTATGTCCCAACTGCTCTTCTATAGTGAGCACGTTGCGCAAATAATCATATTTATGCCCCAACTGCTATTCTATAGTTAGCACGTTGCGAAAATGATCATATTTATTAGCCTACTGCTTCATCTAGAATGAGCACGTGGCGCAAATTATCATATCTATAGTGAGCACGTTGCGCAAATGAACATATTTATGCCCCAACAGCTCTTCTATAATTAGCACTTTGCGCAAATGATCATATTTATCTCCCAACTGCTATTCCATAGACAGCACGTTGCGCATATGATCATATTTATTTGCCTAATGCTTCCTCTAGAATGAGCACGTGGCGCAAATTATCATATCTATAGTGAGCACGTTGCGCAAATAATCATATTTATGCCCCAACTGCTTTTCTATAGAGAGCACGTTGCGCAAATGATCATATTTGTTAGCCAACTGCATCCTCTAGAATGAGCAAGTGGCGAGAATTATCATATCTATAGTGAGCACGTTGCGCAAATAATCATATCTATGCCCCAACTGCCTCTTCTATTGCGAACACGTTGAGGATATGATCATATTTATGCCCCAACTGCTATTCTATAGTTAGCACGTTGCGCATATGATCATATTTATTAGTCGACTGCTTCCTCTAGAATGAGCGCGTCGCGCAAATTATCATAACTATAGTGAGCACGTTGCGCAAATAATCATATGTATGCCCCAACAGCTCTACTATAGTGAGCACATTGCGCAAATGATCATATTTATTAGCCAACTGCTTCCTCTAGAATGAGCACGTCGCGCAAATTATCATATCTCTAGTGAGCACGTTGCGCAAATAATCGTAATTATGCCCCAACTGCCTCTTCTATAGCGAGCACGTTGAGGAAATGATCATATTTATGCCTCATCTGCTCTTCAATAATGAGCACGTTGCGCAAATGATCATATTTATGACCCAACTGCTATTCTATAGAGAGCACGTTGTGCAAATGATCATATTTATTAGCCAACTGCATCCTCTAGAATGAGGACTTGGCGCAGATTATCATATCTATAGTGAGCGCGTTGTGCAAATAATCATATTTATGCCCCAACTGCCTCTTCTATAGCGAGCACGTTGAGGAAATGATCATATTTATGCCCCAACTGCTCTTCAATAATGAGCACGTTGCGCTAATGATCATATTTATGCCCCGACAGCTCTTCTATAGTGAACACGTTGCGCAAATAATCATATTTATGCCCCAACTGCTATCCTATAGTTAGCACGTTGCGCAAATGATCATATTTTTTAGCCTACTGCTTTATCTAGAATGAGCACGTGGCACAAATTATCATATCTATAGTGAGCACGTTGCGCAAATGAACATATTTACGCCCCAACAGCTCTTCTATAGTTAGCACTTTGCGCAAATGATCATATTTATGTCCCAACTGCTATTCTATAGATAGCACGTTGCGCATATGATCATATTTATTTGCCAAATGCTTTCTCTAGAATGAGCACGTGGCGCAAATTATCATATCTATAGTGAGCACGTTGCGCAAATAATCATATTTATGCCCCAACTGCTTCGTCTAGAATGAGCACGAGGCGCAAATTATCGTATCGATAGTGAGCGCGTTGCGCAAATGATCATATTTATTAGCCAACTGCATCCCCTAGAATGAGCACGTGGCGCAAATTATTATATCTATAGTTAGTACGTTGCGCAAATGATCATATTTATTAGCCATCTGCTTCCTCAAGAATGAGCACGTGGCGCAAATTATCACATCTATAATAGTGAGCACGTTGCACAAATGATCATATTTATTAGCCAACTGCTTTCTCTATAATGAGCACTTGGCGCAAATTATCATATCTATAGTGAGCACGTTGCGCAAATAATCATATTTATGCCCCAACTGCTTCGTCTAGAATGAGCACGAGGCGCAAATTATCATATCTATAGTGAGCACGTTGCGCAAATGATCATATTTATGCCGCAACAGCTCTTCTATAGTTAGCACGTTGCGCAAACGATCATATTTATTAGCTAACTGCTTCCTCTAGAATGAGCACGTGGCGCAAATTATCATATCTATACTGAGCATGATGCGAAAATGATCATATTTATGCCCCAACCGCTTTTCTACAGTGAGCACGTTGCGCAAATGATCATATTTATGCCCCAACTGCTATTCTATAGATAGCACGTTGCGCAAATGATCATATTTATTAGCCAACTGTTTCCTCTAGAATGAGCACGTGGCGCAAATTATCATATCTATAGTGAGCACGTTGCGCAAATGATCATATATGCCAAGTTGTATTTCTACTATATTATCTCTAACTGTTCCTCCTTGGCAAAGCTTGGCTTCAATTGTCTAGAACTATTCTTTTAACAAATAAAGAATTCAATTCGAACTCTGCAACTTAACTGCGAAACCGTGATAAATGACACTGACATAGGTTTTCAATCTCTAGCCTAGGATATATTTTCGGGCAACATCTTGTGAGACAAATGACCTGCAGGTAGAAATCATACCATCACACAGTTCGTCATCCCTGCTTACACTGCCGTACTAAAGTAGTATATAGGTACATTATCCAGCGCATTTTTGAGGATCTTATATAAATCAACCATTTATCGATCCTGATCCTCAAAGGGCGATAACTCTTTTCCCCCCAAAAAGTAGGTGTGGTCTAGTGACTCATCATAGGTGGCGTGCGTGGTCAAGTAATTGTAGGTACGACATAAAAAAATACAACATAAAACATCAATAAAGAAAACAAACGACTCAAGTAAGGTATATAATAATTTTATTAAATCATATATAGACAAACAATACATATTAAATAAGTAATGGCATAGTCGAGATATTATCACTGTCAACCTTTCTTTTTATATAGAGATATGACAGTGAATTACGATGTTGTGTGTATGTATATACAGAAGAGTCTTGTGTTTTGAAGCCTATATTGGTTCCCCCACTCGGTGTTTGGGTGTTTAATACTTCCAAAAATGTGTCTTTGTTTAGATGCGTGTTGTGGTTTTTGGTCAGACCTTTGGTACTGATTTTATCATAATCACCGACACAAATATACGTCTTACTACACAATGAGACCATCCCCTCCCCTTCGTACTCTAGTTTGAAAAGCCCGGGGGTTCTCTTTTCATAGGCCTTGATAGTCTGGCAATCCTTACAGGTATCAGTACTAGGGGTAATTCTATGAACAGGGCAGGTTTCAGACGGGAACCACTGATTATAGACTCTGTCATACTCTGCTCTAAGGTGTGGTCTAACCACCTCAGAGAGTGAGGCGGCGCTAAGGGCCAAATAGAGAGAGTCAGTGTCCATTTCAGTGAGTTGGTAGTCTTCTTTAGCGATAAATTTGTCGAGAAAGTCGTAATAGAAAGCTAGCATGCGCAACTTGGCATACTGGTAGACAAAGAACCCAATCTGTAGAGGTAGATCCCAGACAGTTTTCTTTTTTAGGGTTTCTACTTCGAAGAGATCGTCTGTAACAGCAGTCATGCTTTTGAACCTGGGGTTATTGATTAGTTTGGTAGTGTCTTTTCCCTGACAGTAGGCGACATCAGTATGTTTGGCCTTATTGGTAAGTGTTTTCCCGTAAGCGGCGTTACCTAACAACTTCATAGTGTCGGCTGTAATAGACTCGGCCGGATTTTTGTCCCCTTGGCGACGGGCATTAGAGACTGCTTCCCCGAATTGTTTAAAACAACTAACCGGTCGATATTCTATTGTCTGGTAGATGTGGGTAACGACCAACCCATGAGCTAGATACCACTTTAAAAGAGGGGTGGCTAATAATATTTTCTTCCCGAAATAACTACCGATCAATGTCCGTCGTGGGGTACTCAATAGTTTATTTTTTATGGCATAATCTTGCATAAACTCCCCAATATCATCTCTCGACACCTCCGTGTTCTTGAAAATAGGGGGCATTTCGGCAAAGGCCTCTTTTAAATCAGTCGGGGTCTCTATATCGCACTCAACCAACCCGAAAAATGTATCACTTTTTACAGCCTCAATTATCTGGTTTTCACTCAACGATCCCCAAGGAAGTTCTGATGGTGGAAACGTTTCCCGCAAGAAACACTTGATGGTTGTGTTTGACCTCTTTAATCTCTGCCACTCACATTCCCAAATAACCTTAACGGTCACCCCAACAGTTTTTTCTAGATACTCGTGGATATCACACATGTTCTGGTATAGTTCGACTAATGGTTTTTTATTGACGGGATTAATCGTTTTCCCAGCAGTTAGACGGCAAGCTGGGTGCCCGTGGAACAAACACCCATGGAATTGGTAAGCTGTTGTATTCTTTTTATCCCACCCATCTACGCGAATATGTCGGTCGCCGAGCTGCATCTCGTGACTATTGAATTGGGTTTTTAAATCTATGTTGTTGTTGTGTGACACCCAGGTTAACCACTCTCGACTCTGACGTGTGTACTTGTGTAATCTGTGTGCTCTAAACCCATCCTCGCGGCTTCGATATATGGGGAAGTCTGATGGCATCTCTTTCATAAGAGACCAAAGGTATAAGGCAACCGCATCAAATCCTTTAATGCTTTTTACCATCTTATTACCCCTGATACGGGTCTCATTGACTTGATGGTAGCGATGGAAAATGATACTCGGTCCACCCACGACGTTATCTCGTAACAACTTGTGCACCTTCTCCTCCTTCTTCGAAAACAAAACAAAAGAAACATCTTTATTCATAGTGTTGAATAGGTACTGTAAAGTAATACCGGGGACTGAGATGGCCTGCTTGCACATGTCTATATTTAAACCGGCATAAAAGGCTACTTGTTTTTCCAGGGCTTGTAGAAAAGGAGACACGTCTTTGATGTTGTACCAAATTAGAAAGTCCCGCAACGTAGTCATTTTATTATCGGTCCACGCTTTCTGACAAACGGCGTTTTCTGCTTCGGAAATGTTACGGTTTTTAAGCTTTGAGAAAAAGGCGGCATGCGGTGGTAGGGCTGTCTCATTTAGCTTACTGAGGTCGGTCAGATACTCATAACACAGAAATCCTTTTGTCTCTTTTATCCCAAACGAGGCTAAATATTGCGCGTAGCTTACTCCCGGGACCAGAAAGTTGGAGACGTCGAGGAATTTCAGTCTTTCTGTCGCTATGCACATAAAATTATTATTTCTCTTGACTATAAACTTGAACGGGTTAGCCTCCCGATCAAGGAAATACCGTACCAAATAAGGTTTCAGAAGGTTAATGTCATACTTACCGCTATTCATTCCAATCAGAGGGAGCTCCATCAGAAAACCTTCGAGCCTCTCACTTAATTTTGGGTGGTCACCTAATTTAGCAAAGACTGACTCGAACTTTTTGAGTAACAATTCATACGACTTAGCAGCTATTTCATGGAGATAGTCCAACATTTCATTTACGAGGACCTGTGGATCACCGGTGGTGATGAAACATTTAGGGGTGTCGAACCCAGGGACATTAGAGGCGACCGCACAGGAGAGGGGGACGTGTCTGGCCATGAAGGTCGTCGACTTTGAGTCAGCCGGTAAATTTTCATTGGAGAAAAAAGATTCCATATCATAGCACGCTCTAAAGGGGAAAATAAAATTTTCGTCCACGTCAAACCCGTGGTCACGGAGCAATTCCAAAATCGATTCGGTCGGGCGATAAACCCCACCTTTATACGTTTCGATAGTGGCTACGCCTTTGCACCTAAGTTCGTGACGTGTCAGTCGACAATATATCTTAAACAGCTTACCGCATTTCCCACAAGAAAAACATCGGGCGGCCTTGGCCACATCAACAATATACATGAAATGGTTTTCATGCAGAAGAAGATTCACTATATCTGGATGTGTACTACTGCTTCTAATTTTCGGAACCAGATGTTCCTCCTCTGTAAAGGCAAACACATTTATCTGTATTTTAAAGCATTCTTCCAGGGCAGGTAAATCAACTAAACTAACACCTGGATACGCTTTGATTGATTTCAACCCTTTATACCGCACCCATTCTTTGAATAGTGTCCGTGTATCTTTTCTAACATTCCTAACAGAGCTTCCCCCTGATTTAAACACAGATATACAGCGAAATATACACAAGTTATCTGTGTACGGCTTACCGTGTGAGTCGGTTTGAATTATATTAATAAATTTGTTTTGTGTAATATGATTTGGAATATTAGTAATACAACAACCAACAGGGAATTCTACTAGTTTATACACATAAAAAGTTATACTGGGAATTGTTTCTACGTAGTATTTCGTATCTGGTCGGGTTAATGTCGCTGAATTGACCAAATCAACAGTGTTTAGTTTGGTCACAAAGGCCTCAAAATCAGATGTATGGTTTATTAAAAATGGTTTATCAAACAAGGAAGAGTTATTGGAACTGGCATGGTATAATCGTAGGGCTTGTGTCTCTCGATGTCTTAGTATTGTGTGCAGACTGGCGATTATTTTGAAGCGAGAGTTTTGAACATTAAAAAGTCGGAATAAACGAGAACTCCAATCTGTCGGCATGTCAGTATCTGGTCGATTAAAAAATGTCCATTCACACAGATAGCGACCGTGTCGTATGTGTGATCTAATCGTATTCCAGTGATCATTATACACAGCTCGAACATCCGGGGGTAATTTTTGTAATGACAAATATTCAGTAGTTGTGTTAACACCAGAGGTTCCCGCCGATTCGTTGGCAAGCGTGACACGTGATGATAGTTGAGTATTATTAGTAGGCGACACATTATCGGCCGACACGGCACCTGGTGTTAGTAACTGTTCATCTGTAGTCGGCGAAACATGATCGCCTGCGCCACTCGGCGTGGTACTAGATATTGATGCTGCGTCACTCGGCAACCCGCTTGTTGTTGATGATGCTGCGTCATTCGGTAAAACAGTAGATGATTGTTGAGTATTATTAGTTGGCGACACGTGATCGGCCGTGCCACTCGACAGGGCACCTGGTGATTCGTCACTCATTGTGGTAGTAGTTGTTGATAACTGAGTATTGTTACTAGGCGATACGTTATCGCCCGCGCCACCCGACAAGGTATCTGTTGATCCGTCACTCGCCGTGGTACTAGATATTGATGCTGCGTCACTCGGCAGCCCGCTTGTTGTTGCTGATGCTGCGTCACTCGGTAAGGCACCAGATGATTGTTGCTTATTGTTGGTCGGCGACACATGATCGGCCGACAAGGTACGTGTTGTTAGTAACTGTTCATCTGTGGTCGGCGAAACATGATCGCCTGCGCCACTCGGCGTGGTACGTGATGATCCGTCACTCGCCGTGGCACTAGGTGATAGTTGCTCATCTGTCGGCAACATGCTTGATGTTGATGCTGCTGCGTCACTCACTGTGGTACTAGATGATTGTTGCTTATTGTTGAGCGGCGACACGTGTTCGGCTGACAAAGTACGTGTTGTTAGTAACTGTTCATCGGTGGTCGGCGAAACACGATCGCCCGACAAGCCACCGGATGTTGATAACTCCTCAGCGCTACGCTTGGCGGCAGAACGGGCGGATGCTGCTTCTGTTGATGTGATAGTTGGCGGTATATCAGTTTCTGTAACCGACAACACTGTGTCATTCGATGTTTGTTGTGTGGTTGACTTCCGGCGTTTACCAGTAGATTCTTCGTCTGTATTCGGTTCTCGTCGCCGCTTGCGACTTGTGGATTGGTAATTATTACCAGCACTAGATGATGGTTGTGTAGTCGACACGGCACTGAATAGTAGTTCATGTTCAGACTTTACGTGTCTCCGTAAATTATCATATCTATTGTAACTGTAATCACAAAAATCGCAAGTAAATTGTTGTGTAGAATGAGTAGTCACAACATGCCGACGTAGATTAGTAGCAAATGTGAAGGTTTTATTACACAGAGTACACGTATGCTTCTGTGTAGCTGACATTCTCTGATAAAATGGCCGACCTCTTTGTGAATGCTATTCAGCCAGATGAAGTTTGTAAGATGACGCAATTATTAGATGTGTTGATTCGTCAACATGCAACGTTATTTGAATCTGTTGTAGGCAATATACCAAGTGATCAAGCATATCATACCTTTGAGAATATCGCAGACGAAGTATTTTCTGATGCCCGCATAAACGCCGGGCGGATAATAGTTTTAATGTCTTTGAGCAGATATATGAAGCAAAAACTCGTTGATTCGTTGTACAATTCTGACGATGATGTCGAGCAGATTGTCACCAGTTTCGTGCAGAAGACAAGCAGGTTTCTGTATCAGAAGACACAATTGTTAAAATCCACTGATTTTAATATCCGTTGAATAAAAACATCCTTCCTCGTTAACTGCCAGAACTCAAATGACTTCACATGCGTTTCATGAATTACTTGTCGTGAGTGTTTGTCGTATATTTGAAACGAGCAATGTGGCAGTGGTTACTTATTTTCCCGACATCTGATTGGTTGATTCAAATGACACTTCCCTCCCAACTTGCTCATATATCTGCTCAAAGACATTAAAACTATTATCCGCCCGGCGTTTATGCGGGCATCAGGAAATACTTGCATAATATACATAAGCAGATATATAATACATAAGCAGATATATGAGCAAGTTGGGAGGGAAGTGTCATTTGAATCAACCAATCAGATGTCGGGAAAATAAGTAACCACTGCCACATTGCTCGTTTCAAATATACGACAAACACTCACGACAAGTAATTCATGAAACGCATGTGAAGTCATTTGAGTTCTGGCAGTTAACGAGGAAGGATGTTTTTATTCAACGGATATTAAAATCAGTGGATTTTAACAATTGTGTCTTCTGATACAGAAACCTGCTTGTCTTCTGCACGAAACTGGTGACAATCTGCTCGACATCATCGTCAGAATTGTACAACGAATCAACGAGTTTTTGCTTCATATATCTGCTCAAAGACATTAAAACTATTATCCGCCCGGCGTTTATGCGGGCATCAGAAAATACTTCGTCTGCGATATTCTCAAAGGTATGATATGCTTGATCACTTGGTATATTGCCTACAACAGATTCAAATAACGTTGCATGTTGACGAATCAACACATCTAATAATTGCGTCATCTTACAAACTTCATCTGGCTGAATAGCATTCACAAAGAGGTCGGCCATTTTATCAGAGAATGTCAGCTACACAGAAGCATACGTGTACTCTGTGTAATAAAACCTTCACATTTGCTACTAATCTACGTCGGCATGTTGTGACTACTCATTCTACACAACAATTTACTTGCGATTTTTGTGATTACAGTTACAATAGATATGATAATTTACGGAGACACGTAAAGTCTGAACATGAACTACTATTCAGTGCCGTGTCGACTACACAACCATCATCTAGTGCTGGTAATAATTACCAATCCACAAGTCGCAAGCGGCGACGAGAACCGAATACAGACGAAGAATCTACTGGTAAACGCCGGAAGTCAACCACACAACAAACATCGAATGACACAGTGTTGTCGGTTACAGAAACTGATATACCGCCAACTATCACATCAACAGAAGCAGCATCCGCCCGTTCTGCCGCCAAGCGTAGCGCTGAGGAGTTATCAACATCCGGTGGCTTGTCGGGCGATCGTGTTTCGCCGACCACCGATGAACAGTTACTAACAACACGTACTTTGTCAGCCGAACACGTGTCGCCGCTCAACAATAAGCAACAATCATCTAGTACCACAGTGAGTGACGCAGCAGCATCAACATCAAGCATGTTGCCGACAGATGAGCAACTATCACCTAGTGCCACGGCGAGTGACGGATCATCACGTACCACGCCGAGTGGCGCAGGCGATCATGTTTCGCCGACCACAGATGAACAGTTACTAACAACACGTACCTTGTCGGCCGATCATGTGTCGCCGACCAACAATAAGCAACAATCATCTGGTGCCTTACCGAGTGACGCAGCATCAGCAACAACAAGCGGGCTGCCGAGTGACGCAGCATCAATATCTAGTACCACGGCGAGTGACGGATCAACAGATACCTTGTCGGGTGGCGCGGGCGATAACGTATCGCCTAGTAACAATACTCAGTTATCAACAACTACTACCACAATGAGTGACGAATCACCAGGTGCCCTGTCGAGTGGCACGGCCGATCACGTGTCGCCAACTAATAATACTCAACAATCATCTACTGTTTTACCGAATGACGCAGCATCATCAACAACAAGCGGGTTGCCGAGTGACGCAGCATCAATATCTAGTACCACGCCGAGTGGCGCAGGCGATCATGTTTCGCCGACTACAGATGAACAGTTACTAACACCAGGTGCCGTGTCGGCCGATAATGTGTCGCCTACTAATAATACTCAACTATCATCACGTGTCACGCTTGCCAACGAATCGGCGGGAACCTCTGGTGTTAACACAACTACTGAATATTTGTCATTACAAAAATTACCCCCGGATGTTCGAGCTGTGTATAATGATCACTGGAATACGATTAGATCACACATACGACACGGTCGCTATCTGTGTGAATGGACATTTTTTAATCGACCAGATACTGACATGCCGACAGATTGGAGTTCTCGTTTATTCCGACTTTTTAATGTTCAAAACTCTCGCTTCAAAATAATCGCCAGTCTGCACACAATACTAAGACATCGAGAGACACAAGCCCTACGATTATACCATGCCAGTTCCAATAACTCTTCCTTGTTTGATAAACCATTTTTAATAAACCATACATCTGATTTTGAGGCCTTTGTGACCAAACTAAACACTGTTGATTTGGTCAATTCAGCGACATTAACCCGACCAGATACGAAATACTACGTAGAAACAATTCCCAGTATAACTTTTTATGTGTATAAACTAGTAGAATTCCCTGTTGGTTGTTGTATTACTAATATTCCAAATCATATTACACAAAACAAATTTATTAATATAATTCAAACCGACTCACACGGTAAGCCGTACACAGATAACTTGTGTATATTTCGCTGTATATCTGTGTTTAAATCAGGGGGAAGCTCTGTTAGGAATGTTAGAAAAGATACACGGACACTATTCAAAGAATGGGTGCGGTATAAAGGGTTGAAATCAATCAAAGCGTATCCAGGTGTTAGTTTAGTTGATTTACCTGCCCTGGAAGAATGCTTTAAAATACAGATAAATGTGTTTGCCTTTACAGAGGAGGAACATCTGGTTCCGAAAATTAGAAGCAGTAGTACACATCCAGATATAGTGAATCTTCTTCTGCATGAAAACCATTTCATGTATATTGTTGATGTGGCCAAGGCCGCCCGATGTTTTTCTTGTGGGAAATGTGGTAAGCTGTTTAAGATATATTGTCGACTGACACGTCACGAACTTAGGTGCAAAGGCGTAGCCACTATCGAAACGTATAAAGGTGGGGTTTATCGCCCGACCGAATCGATTTTGGAATTGCTCCGTGACCACGGGTTTGACGTGGACGAAAATTTTATTTTCCCCTTTAGAGCGTGCTATGATATGGAATCTTTTTTCTCCAATGAAAATTTACCGGCTGACTCAAAGTCGACGACCTTCATGGCCAGACACGTCCCCCTCTCCTGTGCGGTCGCCTCTAATGTCCCTGGGTTCGACACCCCTAAATGTTTCATCACCACCGGTGATCCACAGGTCCTCGTAAATGAAATGTTGGACTATCTCCATGAAATAGCTGCTAAGTCGTATGAATTGTTACTCAAAAAGTTCGAGTCAGTCTTTGCTAAATTAGGTGACCACCCAAAATTAAGTGAGAGGCTCGAAGGTTTTCTGATGGAGCTCCCTCTGATTGGAATGAATAGCGGTAAGTATGACATTAACCTTCTGAAACCTTATTTGGTACGGTATTTCCTTGATCGGGAGGCTAACCCGTTCAAGTTTATAGTCAAGAGAAATAATAATTTTATGTGCATAGCGACAGAAAGACTGAAATTCCTCGACGTCTCCAACTTTCTGGTCCCGGGAGTAAGCTACGCGCAATATTTAGCCTCGTTTGGGATAAAAGAGACAAAAGGATTTCTGTGTTATGAGTATCTGACCGACCTCAGTAAGCTAAATGAGACAGCCCTACCACCGCATGCCGCCTTTTTCTCAAAGCTTAAAAACCGTAACATTTCCGAAGCAGAATACGCCGTTTGTCAGAAAGCGTGGACCGATAATAAAATGACTACGTTGCGGGACTTTCTAATTTGGTACAACATCAAAGACGTGTCTCCTTTTCTACAAGCCCTGGAAAAACAAGTAGCCTTTTATGCCGGTTTAAATATAGACATGTGCAAGCAGGCCATCTCAGTCCCCGGTATTACTTTACAGTACCTATTCAACACTATGAATAAAGATGTTTCTTTTGTTTTGTTTTCGAAGAAGGAGGAGAAGGTGCACAAGTTGTTACGAGATAACGTCGTGGGTGGACCGAGTATCATTTTCCTTCGCTACCATCAAGTCAATGAGACCCGTATCAGGGGTAATAAGATGGTAAAAAGCATTAAAGGATTTGATGCGGTTGCCTTATACCTTTGGTCTCTTATGAAAGAGATGCCATCAGACTTCCCCATATATCGAAGCCGCGAGGATGGGTTTAGAGCACACAGATTACACAAGTACACACGTCAGAGTCGAGAGTGGTTAACCTGGGTGTCACACAACAACAACATAGATTTAAAAAACCCAATTCAATAGTCACGAGATGCAGCTCGGCGACCGACATATTCGCGTAGATGGGTGGGATAAAAAGAATACAACAGCTTACCAATTCCATGGGTGTTTGTTCCACGGGCACCCAGCTTGCCGTCTAACTGCTGGGAAAACGATTAATCCCGTCAATAAAAAACCATTAGTCGAACTATACCAGAACACGTGTGATATCCACGAGTATCTAGAAAAAACTGTTGGGGTGACCGTTAAGGTTATTTGGGAATGTGAGTGGCAGAGATTAAAGAGGTCAAACACAACCATCAAGTGTTTCTTGCGGGAAACGTTTCCACCATCAGAACTTCCTTGGGGATCGTTGAGTGAAAACCAGATAATTGAGGCTGTAAAAAGTGATACATTTTTCGGGTTGGTTGAGTGCGATATAGAGACCCCGACTGATTTAAAAGAGGCCTTTGCCGAAATGCCCCTATTTTCAAGAACACGGAGGTGTCGAGAGATGATATTGGGGAGTTTATGCAAGATTATGCCATAAAAAATAAACTATTGAGTACCCCACGACGGACATTGATCGGTAGTTATTTCGGGAAGAAAATATTATTAGCCACCCCTCTTTTAAAGTGGTATCTAGCTCATGGGTTGGTCGTTACCCACATCTACCAGACAATAGAATATCGACCGGTTAGTTGTTTTAAACAATTCGGGGAAGCAGTCTCTAATGCCCGTCGCCAAGGGGACAAAAATCCGGCCGAGTCTATTACAGCCGACACTATGAAGTTGTTAGGTAACGCCGCTTACGGGAAAACACTTACCAATAAGGCCAAACATACTGATGTCGCCTACTGTCAGGGAAAAGACACTACCAAACTAATCAATAACCCCAGGTTCAAAAGCATGACTGCTGTTACAGACGATCTCTTCGAAGTAGAAACCCTAAAAAAGAAAACTGTCTGGGATCTACCTCTACAGATTGGGTTCTTTGTCTACCAGTATGCCAAGTTGCGCATGCTAGCTTTCTATTACGACTTTCTCGACAAATTTATCGCTAAAGAAGACTACCAACTCACTGAAATGGACACTGACTCTCTCTATTTGGCCCTTAGCGCCGCCTCACTCTCTGAGGTGGTTAGACCACACCTTAGAGCAGAGTATGACAGAGTCTATAATCAGTGGTTCCCGTCTGAAACCTGCCCTGTTCATAGAATTACCCCTAGTACTGATACCTGTAAGGATTGCCAGACTATCAAGGCCTATGAAAAGAGAACCCCCGGGCTTTTCAAACTAGAGTACGAAGGGGAGGGGATGGTCTCATTGTGTAGTAAGACGTATATTTGTGTCGGTGATTATGATAAAATCAGTACCAAAGGTCTGACCAAAAACCACAACACGCATCTAAACAAAGACACATTTTTGGAAGTATTAAACACCCAAACACCGAGTGGGGGAACCAATATAGGCTTCAAAACACAAGACTCTTCTGTATATACATACACACAACATCGTAATTCACTGTCATATCTCTATATAAAAAGAAAGGTTGACAGTGATAATATCTCGACTATGCCATTACTTATTTAATATGTATTGTTTGTCTATATATGATTTAATAAAATTATTATATACCTTACTTGAGTCGTTTGTTTTCTTTATTGATGTTTTATGTTGTATTTTTTTTATGTCGTACCTACAATTACTTGACCACGCACGCCACCTATGATGAGTCACTAGACCACACCTACTTTTTGGGAAAAAAGAGTTATCGCCCTTTGAGGATCAGGATCGATAAATGGTTGATTTATATAAGATCCTCAAAAATGCGCTGGATAATATACCTATATACTACTTACTAACCATTCTAAATTAAAGAAAACATGTCGCCTGTCATATCATTTCGTCCAGTTGACAGTTCAATATTAATATTTCTAATTGTACTATATATATTTCAGTGAAACCTTTATATGTATTTACTCCCGCCATCATTGTTCTTATATGACCTTTCGCTCATACTCCAACTGTAATGTCGGCCCCCTTTTTATCGCATTTCATTCCTCTGTCTTTGCTTCCTCTTTCATCTTTGATTTAATCAAATTCTCTAGAAGTACAGTCGTTCTCTTTATGCCTTTCTCAACGATCTTGTCCTCTTGATCACAGTGTGCCTTGCGTCTTTCATGTCTGCTCCCCCGTCTGTTTCTCTATGACGTCCCGTTTCCAATATTTAACTATGTGCGTTCACTTTCCGTGCCGCACTTGTACTTTCGCTATTTTAAAACTTTATCTCTAATGTGCTTCGCATGGCACTTGCCCCCCTACACATTAAAAATGTTGTAAACATTTTTCCTACCATCTCCGTCTTCCAGTCTTTGACATGCGTCGCAGTAGTCGAACATACCTGTTATATTGGTCCATGGTCGACATCTCCGTCTACATTGTCCACTAAAGGTCGCACATATCCGTCTATGTTTCTGTAATAAAGCGTATCCCTTATCCTTATAACCTATTCCAATGTGAATAGTTGAAGTACCATGAACGACATCACACAAAAAATTTATAAATCGGACACATATCACATCTATCTCCGTAGACAATGTGTGGCTCCAACCTCCTTAGTGTATCAGAGAATTGCAGTCCAGCATACTAAGATCACAATGTCTCCCACGACATCCCTAGTAGCTCCTTAAATGGGTGTGTTCACCACATCCAGCCTCCACTGACATCATTGGTAACTGAATCGCTCATGCCTTCGCTGTGTATCTTCATAGTCGACCTTCCCATAATCCAATGTGCTTATGACCTGACTACAGTTGACGTAACTTCGACTTCGACTGTTCCGTGCAATCCTTCATGTGGGGTTTTCATATGTGCATATTTTTGTCGGCACTTTCTAGTGTTGTTTCTGTATATTCTTCGTTGACATCTGTGGCTTATGAGTATAGCTGCCTAATATTTTCCTGTAATATTTAATCCTACTCTATCACATAATAATAGCATTATGTATCCTACCTATTTTCTTACTGAACCTGTGGAATTTGTGTCAAAGTGTACATAATATATATGTATTGTCATGACAAAACAACAATAATACATCATGCGATAACTGAATAAAGTATTAACCGAAATAATGACAAATCTTGTTCTTTTCATTTGTTTTGTCATGTCTTTTCTTTTCATTTCTGTTTTCTTCTTCTTCTTTTTTTCATGATTTCATTTTTTTCATGAATTCATTTTTTTTCAGTCTTGTTTTCATTTTCATGAATTTATGTTTTTCATGAATTTATTTTTTTCATGAATTCATCTTTTTTCATGAATTTATTTTTTTTTCTTCATGAATTCATATTTTTTTCAATTTTCATGAATTTCATTTTTTTTTTTTTTCAAATCAGTGAGACATCATGGACATTTCTTAATGCTACTACAAATACTACTATTTTTACTTATCCGTACAACGACGATTTTCGCTCGCCGACAACTTGCAACGTGGGGTTACATTTCGTCTGCTCCAGATCTCATTTTTATGACAAAATATGTACTAACAACCATCCTCTCGTTACAGATACTGTAGCAGAGGGGTAAGTTAGGTGGGCAAAGGCTACGGCACGATTGAGCATCGGGATGGAATGAGGGGAGAGTTGCTCAAGTCGTGACGTAGTTTGTTGTCAAAGGGAGTTTACATCTGACCATCGCCCAGGAAGGCAGGCTATCGACACGGTTGTATTTCACCATGAGACTGTATTGGCCACAACGTTTAATAAAGATGATTTAGAACTTATACCAGACTTGTTAAGCCATCGTTCATTCATACACTGTGATATATGGCTGAAATGGAGCCTTAGAACCAGGATACGAATCTGGAATGTCGTCGCGGAATCACAACATGCTATCCAAGGTGAATATAGAACTAAACTAAAAATTTTGAGGAGATCTCGTGATGTTTACGTCAAGTACCCAAAGACAGAATTTCGGTACGAGTATAAACTTATGTTAAAAGGAAAAATGGCCAATAACGTGTATGTGAGAATTACAGCAGCCAAAAGCCCGGCCAGGGGTGGTTGTCTGTAAGTCTTTTTCAAGACTTGCTATCAAAATTTAATTGGCGTCAGGAAAAGAATGAAAACCAACTTGCCATAACGGGTTGCAGCGCCTGCGATTGTCATCAAACCGGCGAGCATCAACTGTAAACAAACACCATCCTGGCGGCTCCTCTTATCCATTCATCTAGCGGACGTGTCAGGAGTGTTGCTGCAGGTCAAGTCAGTTAATCTTTATCTCGAGCGGACAGGAGTTTTGCTGAAGGTCAGGCCAGTTTAATCGTTGTCTTGAGCGAGCAGGAGTTTTGCTGAAGGTCAGGCCAGTTTAATCGTTGTCTTGAGCGAGCAGGAGTTTTGCTGAAGGTCAAGCCAGTTTAATCGTTGTCTTGAGCGAGCAGGAGTTTTGCTGAAGGTCAAACCAGTTTAATCGTTGTCTTGAGCGAGCAGGAGTTTTGCTGAAGGTCAAGCCAGTTTGACCGTTGTCTTGAGCGAGCAAGAGTTTTGCTGAAGGTCAATCCAGTCTGATCGTTGTTTCAGGTGAGCAAGAATTTTTCAATAGCACAATCAAGTTCAGCCTCGCCTCAAAGCAAATTTGCAGAAATTAATAATAAACTTTAAGACTTATTCAAAGTTTTTCCAGAATACTGATAAATTCGGACAACTCGTGTCATCAAGTCAAAATATTATGGACAACGTTAATAGGTTTTGTTTTGAGCTCGCTAACAACTGAGTCGTGATAGAAAAAGGAACGTTGTTTAAAGACAATCAAGACGGCAGCTAAATACCTCATTCCTTCATGGATTGGCCCATGTTTTGTTGACGTGTCAGACTATCTCAGGGCTCCACTAAAAATGAGAGCCGCTCGCTAATCCTTTTGGGCTCTGTTGCGTGTGAGTCGTTCTCAAGACGTCGATTTGATGTACCCCATCCGAGGCGGAGTCAAAACCAGCGGTTGAAGTACTGTACTGAGGCATCTTAAGACCTACCTTAGAAGAAGGAACTACCTGAAGTGCGCGATTGGTTTCAACTAATACAGCGTTTGAATTTAACCTGACGGCGAACCTAGAAGAATACGTCTTGCTTGGATCGGGAAACAAGAGTAGGGTAATTTGTAAACCTATTAACTGGTCGAACTGTTCTTGGTGTATAAGTGATTTGTATTTCTTAAATTAGCAAGTTACAAATGTGAAGTTGTTTGCTTGGTCTGTATAATAATATTTCAGCATGGCGGAACAAGACTCCTTGGCACAAGTTTTGACGGGGGTAGGAACAGCGGTAGGTAGGCTTAATACGGTAATAAAACAACAGGGAATGGCAACCGAAATTGTTAAGTTTAGTGGACAGGCCAGAGAGTATAAGAAATGGATAACTTCCATAGAAAAATATGCGTATTTGGTCTCGGCAACAGATGAAGAGACAATGAGACTTGCGTATCAGGCGGCAACAGAACCGGTTTCGGATCATATAAGAAGAAAGTTAGAGGCTAGAGTAGATGAGACATGGGAACAATTTAAAGAGGACCTAGCACGTAAGTACGCGGAAATAACGGATCCACAACATGCGTTTTCGGTGTTGAGACAGGCTAAACAAAACAACGGAGAGACGGTACAATTGTTCAGCGATAGGTTGATTAACCTGGCTGAAGAGGCATTCTTAGGACATAATGTACGAGGAGAAGAGGTGGAGAGGATGTTAGTCGGGATTTTTGTAGATGGCATAAAATCCGATGGTTTGAAATTTAAGCTGATGAGAGAAAACCCTGAGAGGTTATCACAAGCTGTAGATATAGCGGTACAAGAAGAAAATTTGAGACGTAGATTTAGATTGAGAACAGGACGAGAAATAGGAACTAGTCGAGAAGACAGGATTGAGGAGCCTATGGAAATAGGACAAACAAGGTTCGGATGGAATAGGAGAGGAAGTATACAGACGTTACAAGGTAGAAATAGAAATGATTATGATGAAAGAAGACATATGAGATACCCTACAAGTGAGACAGTAGGCAACACAAATAACACAAATATTGTCTGTTGGTTTTGTGGTCAACGGGGACATGTTTCTCGTTTTTGTAATAACAGGCGTGTCCAGTCGAATACACAAGGTAGAAATGACAATAACAGCTTGAATAGGAATGTTGAAGGTAGACACAGGAATTTTACAGGTACAAGAACGCAGGAAAACCGGCGCCCTACCTATTAAAAAGGACCTGTGATAGGAGGGTAAATAATAAGGTCCCAAGGTTTAAAGAGTATGTTAATAACAAGCATAGGGGGACGAATAGAGAATACTTTCAACTAGATGAAATCAAACAGTTTACAGAAAATAAAACAGATCATAGCTCATGTATAATAGAAATAGGAAAATATAGAATTCGTACATTAATTGATTCAGGAGCTCAGGTTAGTGTAGTTAAAGAAAGTTTTTTGTATAAAATAATGAGAAATTGTAGAATATTTAAAAGTCATAATAATCTTCACTCTGTTACAGGACAGAATTTACAAGTAATTGGACAGACAATGATCAATTTTAAATTAGGGGGGATTAACGTAAGACATCTTTTTCAGTTAGTGAAAGATTTAAATAGAAACGTGCTAATAGGAAGAGATTTTTTAATAAAAAACGGAGTAAGACTTCTCTTTGATTTACACAAATTAAAATTCAAGGACGTGTATGTAGATATGGAAGAAGACATGCATATATCAGCACTAGTTAGAGTTAAAATGTCCACGACGTTAAAACCACAGTCGGTTAATTTGATACAAGCAAAGCTGAAGAGAAACCCATATTATGCGGCAGGAAACACAGTCAGAATCACTGAGTTGCAAGAGGAAGTAATTGATGAGCCTGGTTTGGAAGTTCCGGATGGAATAATAGCGTTGGATAAACACTTAACATTTCCAGTGATGATTATCAACAACACAGGTAGAGAAATCAAATTATACAGAGGATGTGTAATAGCCAAACTAGAACATAACATTAGGGACATATTGGCAACGGATAGAGTAAAAATGTCGGGAACAAGTTATTCAGAAACTTCTAGTGAAAGAATTAATAACAGACGCGGACGCGGAAGAAGAGGGAACGTACAAATGGATGAATTGATCCATCCATCCAGAAGAAATACAGCCCAAATACATTCACTAGACAAAATGACAAGGGAACAAGAATTGTTGGCACAGTTAAAAACTCCGCCAGAAAATAAGGAAGTATTAGAACAACTTATAAAGCAAAATCAGGATGTATTTGCGATTAATGATTTGGAATTGGGAAAGACACAAACAGTTACAATGGAAATAGATACGGGAGACCATCCACCAATTAGTTTAAAACCATATAGAACTCCATTAAGAAATAGAGAAATTGTGGAAAAGGCAATAGAAGATATGTTGAAAGCAGGAATAATAACAAGATCGAAGTCAGAATGGTCATCTCCGGTCGTCATCGTAGCCAAACCTGATGGTTCGAGTCGCTTCTGCTGCGACTACAGGGCGTTGAACAAAATCACTAAGAATGTAGCGTACCCACTGCCAGTAATTGATGATATCTCTGGGCTGCTTAATGGTTCTACATTCTTCACGACGTTAGACGCAAGATCAGGATTCTGGTGTATCCCTATGTCCCCAGATGCTCAAAAGAAAAGTGCATTCTGTACACACGCAGGTTTTTACGAATTTTTACGAATGCCTTTTGAGGTCAAAACTGCGCCGTCTCACTACATGCTCTTAATAAATGAAGTATTAGAAGGTATGCAAAAGTTTGCATTAGCATATATAGATGATATTCTGATTTTTACGGCAGGAGATGTGGATGATCATTTAAAACATATTAGATTAGTATTCGATAGATTAAGAGTACATGACGTTAAATTGAAGCTTAGTAAGTGCCAGTTTTTAAAGACAGAAACAAAATATTTGGGTTATATTATAAATAGAGACGGAATTAAACCAGACCAAGACAAGATAAAGGTTATTAAAGAGTTACCTCCTCCAACTAACGTAAAAGAAGTGCGTGCGTTATAGGAACTTGTGCGTATTATAGGCGGTTTGTCCCAGCGTTTTCAAAGATAGCAGAACCTATTACAAATTTAACGGGCAAATACGCTAGATTTAAGTGGGATGATGAGTGTCAAAAAGCGTTCGAGTTTTTAAAAAACAGTTTAACACTGGTACCACTATTGACGCATCCAGACTTGAACAAACAGTTAATACTATATACAGATGCTTCGGACAATGCAATAGGAGCATGTTTGGTTCAACCATATGAAGGAAAAGAATCTGGAATACCAGGGGTTAAAAATGAAAGGCCAATTTACTTCTTATCTCATAAACTTAGCAAGTCGCAACGGAAATGGACGACTATTGAAAAAGAAGCTTATGCTATTCATTATGCTCTTCAGAAACTAAATTACTACTTACATAACGCAAATTTTGTTATTAGAACTGACCATATGCCTTTAAAGTCTTTTTTAAAAGCTCCAGTGCAGAACAGGAAAATACAGACGTGGGCATTGAATCTACAGGGATACAACACGAAAATTGAGTACATTCCAGGTAGGATTAACACATGCGCTGATCTATTGTCTAGGATCCCGTACCCACAGTCATCAGGAGACACAGAAGATGAAGCTGAACCAGAGATAGACGACCGAAACTGGCAAGTAAATATATTAGATTCTGCCATAATAAATAGAGAAGAATTTGAGAGTTTACCATCGGATCAAGAGTCTGAACATAGAGCAGAAGACCTACATTTAGCACAATTTAATATGAAAGAAGACCAAGAGTTGGATCCAAAAGTCTTACAAATAAAACAAAAATTAAGAGAAACAGAGGAGAACAAATATATTTATATATATATATAGATTTAGTTGCCCACAAAGTATACTTACGGATAATGGTAGAGAATTTGTAAATAAAAAATTCGAAAAGTTATTAAAAGATTTGAATATAAAACATATAAAGACCTCATACTATAGACCTTCTTCAAATGCTAAAAACGAGCGTCAACATAGGACGTTATACGACGTTATAGCAAAGATCGTTGATGAACATGAAAAAAATTGGGATCTATTCTTAGGACCTGCCCTTAGCGCTATTCGCACAAATCAAAATGAGAGCACGGGGTTTTCACCATTCTATTTAATACACGGGAGAGAACCAATACTACCTATAGATAATCTATTAAAACCAAGACGGAAATATATGGGGGAAGACTTTCAAGAGACCATAATACAAGAAATGCATAAAGCACACGTAAGATTAAAGAATAATATAATTAAAGCTAGGGAAAGACAGAAAAAGTACAAAAATGTAAATACAAAATTACAGGAGTTTAAAGTAGGTGATAGAGTTTATTACAAGAAGCATAGAAGAAACTCTAAGTTTGATGCTCGTTGGATCCCAGGTTATTACGTTTTAGAAAAACTAGGTAATGTATCGTATAGTATCAAGAACCAGGTCACGGGACATGTGGCAAGGGCACACGTTGAACACTTAAGAAGAGACGAGGATGAGATGGAAAATAATAATTATAATAATAATTATTATTCAGACACTAGATATTTAGATGAACAAGTCATCAGAGGAGCTACAGTAACCCCAAGTTTTAGAAAAGATCCAGCACAAAATCAGTTACTAGCAACTCCAGGTTACGAAGATACTCAAGAACAGACGATACCGAAAACAATAGAAGAAGAAAATGTGAATGAAAGTCATTATGATAGTATGGAAGAGGAAATAGGTGCTCCATTTAAGAATACTAGACAAGCAACGAAAAGAAGAATGGATAAACAAAGAGATAGAGAAGTGAAAAGACAGAGGAGAATTAGAGATTATTCAACAAGCGGTGAAGATATGCCTCTACTAGAAAGGTCCTTAAGAAATAATGATAGACAAATTAGATGGGATATTGAACAGAAGAGATTAGCGGCTGCTAACGAGAGACATACAGACGAAGAAGAAGAAATGGATGAAAAGTCAGAATCAATTAGTAGTATGGAAGAAACTAATAAGTTGTACGAAGAAGAGGATATTGATGTAGAGTTAGCACTTATTCAAAGAAACTTGGAGTTATTGAAGAAGTGGAAACGTAGGAGATAGATAGATAGAGAATACTGCAGATAGCAAGTTATAAGTTTCAGGATTTGGAAGTGAAAGTGATGCTTGAAGAAGTATACGAAACGGTGGAAATGGAAAAGGATTCTATGGATACTTTTTATAAGTGGTCTTGAGGAGTAGTTAAGCAGCGAGATAACTAATATAGAGGTAGTTTAGAGAGAGGCATATATATATATTTTTTTTCTCTCTGTGATAGAATTGCTGGTTGATTTTATGTTTTTACTTCTTGACTTTTCGTAGATTGGACAAATTAGGTATTGGTACAGTAGGTGGATGTACTCTATAGCAAATAGACAAGTTTTTTTATTGGTGCTAGAAATGCCGTGTTTAACGGTAATGATTAAGAAGTTATAGTGATGTTTGGTCCAAGGGAAATAATTGGCAGGCCGAGCCACAAGTTAATTGATAAGTAGATGATGGCTGGTACATTGAGTTGACATTGGAATAGTCGCCACATTAGTAATAGATAAAGTGAGTGACCTGTAGTTACAGTGCTTGTTTAAGATGATATTCCAGATATTATGAGGTGTTAGGAGTTAGTTTTGAAAAAGATAGAAAATTGTGAGGGGAGAGAATCAACGATAGCACGGTTATTGTTGATTACTGGTTTTTTGTGTAGAGAGAACAGATATTGTTCTAAGTTAAGAAATTGGTCTGTAGTTAACAGATATACATACGGGGCAGTGAAGTGTTTTGTTTTCTCGGTTATAGAAATAGTGGAATGACTTGTATGAGTAGATATGTGTTACATTAATTCGTATAGGAGGCCAATGTTGATGGGCCACTGTACGTAGAGAATTTTAAGGGAGTTATATTTTTTTTTGAAAACCTTCTCTTTAGCGAGAAGACAGTTGTTTTTATTGAAATTGAGCTTTCAATGCCTCATATATAAAAAAACGTTTGCTTGATTTGGGCCTGTAAAATGATTGTATTATTTTAGAATAGGATTATTGTGTTCTTAGACTTTTGCATACAAACTACTGGTCCGTAAAAGAGACCAGTAGTATTAGGTAACAATAGATTAGGATGTATGTTGTATTATTTTAATCATCATCACCATCATCATCACCATCATCATCACCATCATCATCATACCTTTAATTGATATGAGGGGAAACATAAATGATGTTATAAAAATTGGGGGGGGGGGGGGGGGGGGTAAGATATCCTGTTGTGATTTTATTTCGCTGTTTTGTATGATAAATAGTAGTTAATTAAGTTATGTTTAATTTACAATTAGTTATGGGTTTGTCTAGAATAAAGAAAATCCATGGGGCTTTGTTTAAGACCCTTCGTTCAGAAAAGAATTAATAAAACTACTGAGGACTAGTAGAGAGACACATCATCTTTGTTCATGGGTATATTATATTGCTGTGATAATCAGCATAATGAAGTAGATATGGTTATGAAGTAGTGGAAACATATACCGGGGATGGTTATGGGAAAGTTTAGAGTTACACTAAAGTCAGCATTGATTGGAAATACATGGATTGGAAGCCATATGGGAGAAGAAAAGATTAACGAATACAGCAGTAGGGTAAATGAGGGGAAAGTTTTGAACATAGTTTCCATGGGGTCAGAAGAGCCATGATATACACGAGATTGCTGGGTTATAGAAGAATAAGAAGATTACCCCAGACAAAGAGTAAACATGAATTGAATCCATGTTTGAGTAGACACTGTGGATAACAGTACAATAGTAAAGGGCTGTAAGTGTGTTAATGAGAAATGAACATAGTGGAGACATAATGACATGGGGTTTTTGAGGGTCCGTGATATATGGACTGAGATAAAGTTGATTGCAAGCAGTCACAGACAGGAGTTCAGGGGTAGTATATGGTTGCTGTTGATAACGGCATAAATTGATAAGTGGAGGTTTTGGTTGATATGCCCATAATAAATGGACAGTAAGGGGTCGCTGAAATTTTCGACGAGAGAATTCTGAGTGAGGTATAGGAGAAGATTGTGAGGTGATGTATATTGGAATAGGTCTTAAGGGATAATGGACCTTTTTTTTAATTGTGTCCTCGGGATGTGTTTTGTGGTTAACATTACAATGTGAGGTTGAGATAAGGTTCAGAGTTATAAAATTGGTAGTGTCTGTAATATATAGACACTTGGTTGGTATTTGATGCTGTAGATAGCAGCGTAAACTGTTACCATAATAAGTGGTACGGTAGAGGATATAATTGTTTTAGACTTTATTACATAAAGTCTCAAATGACATAGGGGGGTAAAGGGGGTGTGTGATTTAGATGAGAGTGGTCTTTGTGTGGAAGAGTTCTACTGCTTCTTTTAAATACCGGTGGCCACCGATTCTTTGTCTTTCTATCGTGTGAGAGTGGTTGATTAAAAGTGGAGAATTAGTGGAGTTGGTGATGACAATAGGGAGTTGGTATCAGAAGAGTACAGCGTTTGAAATTTTAAGCGGATTGCTGGTGAAGAGAAGAAGAAGTATTTAAGAAGATGTGTTATGATGTATTGTATAAAGTTGAGATTTAAATGTTATTAAGGATGTGTAAATATGTTATGTTTTTGAAGGGCCAGAAACGAAGAAGAAGTGGGTTGATATATGGCAGGGGAAAGACTTACGAATAGATTGTTTATTTAAAATAAAGTTGGTTTGGGGAAGATTAGAGGAATTATGGGAAGTAAGGAAAGAGAGGGAATAGAATAGGGGGATTGGGAGGAAAGATTTTTTAAAGGAAAAATTCTTTCTTAAAACATAGGGAGGTGTAGCAGAGGGGTAAGTTAGGTGGGCAAAGGCTACGGCACGATTGAGCATCGGGATGGAATGAGGGGAGAGTTGCTCAAGTCGTGACGTAGTTTGTTGTCAAAGGGAGTTTACATCTGACCATCGCCCAGGAAGGCAGGCTATCGACACGGTTGTATTTCACCATGAGACTGTATTGGCCACAACGTTTAATAAAGATGATTTAGAACTTATACCGGACTTGTTAAGCCATCGTTCATTCATACACTGTGATAATACTGTCGTGTTTTAACTATCTGTAACAATAATAATTCAAATGTGTATGTATCTGACCAAATCAAAAATGGCATATTTATAACATAATTGCTAATATCAATTACTATAATCTGTTTTCCGATGGTATGAAACGTCCTAACCATCAGTTCAGAGTAAAATAGTTGTTCAAGCTATATTATGTATGATGTGTCCAAGCTGCTCGATTATGTGAATTGTTGTATTATGTGCACCTATTAGTGAGGCAGACCGAGAGGAAAATACCTGGATGGCTTGGCCACATGGCATGGACGAGACAGGAACACTGAGCTGATCCACGACACTGGTGATCGAGTGAAATGGCGAGTCATGACCGCCGACGCTTTCCGGCATGGCACATGATTGATTGATTGATTGATTGATTAGTGTAGTACTGTGCTGTATGTACTTGTCTGATTCCGTTATATGTGTTTGACATATTACGTGATTATAAAGAATTGTACTTTATTCACCGTATATGTAACTAGCTGTATGTATTGTGTCGTTTAATTAAAATATAAGTGATATTTTATAGACAGAATTCCAATTCCAATTCCAATTTTCAAAAACAAAAATTCCAATCTCGGTCTCTTTCAACCTGCTTCTTCAGCGTTGGTTAGAGTTGAGATCTGTGAGTTTGTGTGTGTTGACACTGTTCCTCTTTGTGCTCTCTTTCGAGTTATTTTTGCTCGTGCTGGTTATAGCTCCCGCTCGGGTTGGTTGTTGAGTTGGCTTGACTTTCGTTGATCCTGACACATTGCAGTCTAAGGTCGGGTTTGTCCGGCTCTGCAATCATCCGGACAATGCTGTGTTTCCTTGTTCTAGTTTGTTTGTTTGTTTGTTTTTTTGTTTTAAAAACTAGTATTAGGTATTATATTTTCTGTTGTTGTCCTCTCCGATACTGATCCCCGATCTAGTTAGTCCTAACAAGGACTCGTCGTATGTGTAGGCTGGCACCACCAGGTCAGTTCAAATCCGTTGCCCGACTCCATCCTTCCCTCTCTGTTCGCCTCCAGCGCCTGCGCTCACCACGTCAAGTTGTCACCATCAGTCCCCCAGACACATCCAGTGGCCCCTCAAGGAGAGACGAGCCAAATATAAGCCCTCATGCCCGCCACCGCATAACCGTCGTGCGCGGTCGAGTGTGGTTCACGGTAGAAGTTAGACATGTTTATTCTGCTTCACAATATTGGATTAACGCGTTTGTGACACGTGTGATATACCTCCAAGTATGAAACAAGAACTCGTGTGTATTTCTTCGCTGGAGTAGCACTTTGTTTATACATAGTATTGGAATACACGATTGTGACACGCGTTTATTCACAAAGTAAAAACAAGAAACTCGTGTGTTTTTCTTCGCTGGAGTTGCACGTACCCTCATTGTTCTATTGGATTATCGTGAGTGTGTGTGTTAATATTTCCAAGGAAAGCAAGAAACGTGAGTACATACATTACTTTATAAATATAAAATACTATCACCGCGATAATTTCAAGCAAACAGAAGAAAAATGGCGTACAACACAAGAAGTAGCTCGCAAAACAAAGAGCTTTACTCGGAGAAGGCCGCTGCCGGCCCTAAAGCAAATACCAACAGGGGTAAGGCTGGCAGCGGTCCTACCAGAGGCAACCAGAATCCAGTAGCATCTAGCCCAACACCTACGGCCAACTCAAACAGAAACGGTGAGCGATTACACAGCCGGAGAGAGGCGTCCAAAACCCGAGATAGCAGCCCAATGACCAAAGAAGTAAGAGAGAAGACTCGCCTAATAGTAACACAAGTCAATGAAGCGCAGGCAAAAATCACGTCGATGAACGCATCCGAGTTAAGACGGGTGTTTGAAAAACGCACTAGGAGCAAGAAGCATCGAGAAAGCATATAAAACAAAACAAGGGAAGGTATTCCTACACCCGAACAAAACAGAAGAAATAGAGACCATCATTAAAACAATTAAAGACACACAAAAACCCTACAATCTCCAACTGATTCATGGAATAATGGTGGACATTGACATCCACAAACCAACCAGCGACATAGTGATCAAAGGCATCAACCCTCAATGGGACATGACTAAGATCCTAAAAGACCTTAAGAAGGAAAACAAACACGCAAAAATACTAGACGGAGAGAGAATAACGAACGGGCAAGGAAAACCCACATCGGTGATAAAAATCAAATGTGAAGGACAAGACCCACCAAGACAGTTATCACTAAACGGGGAATACAAGCACATCGAAGCATACGTTCCCCCATTAGCACAGTGCACACTCTGCCAGAAATTTTGCCACTTCCGGCAAAGCTGCAGACAGAAAGTCCCAACCTGCAAGTTCTGTGGAGGACCGCACTGGAGGAGCGACTGCCAGCTCGCAAAAAACGAATCAAAATACGCAGAACACAACCCAAAAAGAACATGCGCCAACTGCAAGGGCAACCACGGTGCAAGATACAAGGGGTGTCCTGCGTATAAAAGGGAACTTGCTGCCTGGAGGGAATCAGTGCTAACCAAGACACCACTTAGGATAGTAAAATTGAAGCAGAACCTCCACAAAAGCGGCCCTGAAACGCTACACAAAAGGCGGATAATGCAAACAGACATAACTAACCAGAAAGCACAAATAGCCGACAAACCACAAGACAAAAGACAACAGACACAAACAGAAGCAGGACCAGTCCACAAGACCAGAGGACGAAAACCTAAGACAGGCTCTTAAAAGAGTACAGGAAGCAGAAGGAAAACTCGCAACTACCACCAAACATATGGAAGAGTCCACAGCAAAGATGGAAAAAACCGCACAAAGCATCGAAGAACAACTGGAAAAAATCAAAAAGAGGGTAAATGACCAGGAAAGCAAACTACAAAAAATGGAAACAGAACACAATGAAATGTGGGATTTGCTCACCTCTGGCGTAAGAGGGAAAAACCCGATGTGGATGAACAGCCAGCTGAAGGAAATCAAAAACGAAATAGAATCAGTCCGAAATGAAGTCAGATCAACTTTCAATACTGTGATAGCTCACCAACGTGGAATACTCAAGGAGAAAACAGTACCACAGTGGCAGAGAAATCAATTGTATCCAGTAGAGGAAGCAACCAGCTACCATGACAATGAAAACAGCACAGACTCCGAAATATAAAGAATGGAGGACAACCAGAGACAGGGTCAGACAGCAATAACAGTAGAACCAAAAATGGATAACAGAAACGTGAGAATAATTCAGTGGAACTGCAGGGGCATTAAATCCCACCTCCCAGACATCATGAATCAACTGGGGAGCCAGAACTGTATTTATGCCCTGCAGGAAACCCACCTGAAACCAGATCAACAGTATAGGTGCCGCGGGTTCACGGCAATTAGACAGGACAGGACAGAAGCTAGAGGGGGCGGGGTTGCCCTGTTAGTGCACGAACAGTTCCAGATCGTGGCACAAGAAACATTCCGCACCAAGAACTTGGAGTGTGTCAGTGCTACTATCACAGGGAACCCTAAAAACCTATCCATAATCAACGTATACTGTCCCAGAGGGGTAATTGAGGATGAAGACACCCAAGCCCTCCAAACCAGACTTACGTCAGAAGCCCTAATAGTGGGAGACTTCAACTGTCACCACCACACATGGGGAGCTACACAGAACAACAGGGCTGGTACAAAACTCATGAAGTTTATCGAAGACAATCAACTGGCAGTGCTCAACGATGGGACGGTAACCAGGATAGATCCCAGACCAAGCTGCCAAGACACAGCCATTGACCTGACAATAGCCACTATAGGTCTAGCAAGCAGCCAGTGGGAAGTGACAGAGGACACGAACACAGACCACCTACCCATAATAATCAACACCAGAACAAAACCCCAGTTAAGCGCCAACAACAACAGGCCAACCTTTCACTTCAAGAAAGCAAAATGGGAGCAGTTCAGAGAAGACATGAACAACACAGACCTGGAACAGCAGGAACGGGAAGACATTGACAAATATACAGAGAGACTGACCAGTAACATACTGAGGATAGCCACCAAACATATCCCTAACAGAAATATGCCAGAATATCTAAGACCGGGTAAGAAAGAGCCAAAGACAACCAAAAAACGATGGCACAACCCAGTGGCCTGGTGGAACGATAAGTGTACAGCGGCACAACAAAATAGGAAAAGAGCGCTGCAGAAATACCAGAAGGCAAGGACAGAAGAAAATTTTGAAGAATTCAAGAAACTCAGAAACGAAGCAAACAGAGCAGTAAAACATGCCAAAAGAGAAGGAGTGGAAAAGATTCTGTCAAACACTCAGGCCAGACACACCAACCAGTAAGGTGTGGAAACAAATAAAAGCTATCCAAGGAAATAAAAAGACCAGCAAAATCCCAACCATCAAAAGCACGAAACAGTAACAGACCAGGACAAAGCCAAAGTGTTCGGAGATTACTTCCACGAAGTCTGCTCTAACAAAAGACTAGGAAGCAATGAAAGACAAAGACGAGAGGAAATGACACAAGAGCTAAAAGACACAGCAGACGAAAACTTCGAAGAACACTTTATGGATGCAGACATCACAACAGATGAGGTGATGACAGCGCTAAATGAAAAATCCGACACCGCGGCTGGGGCGGACATACTAAATTATACCATCCTCAAAAAGCTCCCGAATAACACCATAAAAACGATTACTAAGCTGTTTAATGTAATATGGCAGACGGGAAAGATCCCCAGGCATTGGAAAACAGCCACGGTGATCCCAGTCAAGAAACTAGGGAAAGAGCCAACAAGAGTAGAATCATACCGCCCCATCTCACTAACATCGCACCTGGGCAAAGTTATGGAGACAGTGATAAATAAGAGAATAACATTCTACCTGGAGAAGAATGAACTGTACAGCCATACACAATCCGGGTTTAGAGCCAACAGGTGCACGATGGATCAGATCATCAAATTGGAAAACCACGTAAAGAAAGGTTTCAAGAGAGGTGAAAAAACGTTGGCTGTATTCCTGGACTTAGCCCAGGCGTACGATCAATGCTGGAGTGAAGCCGCACTAATTAAACTGAAGAAAGTAGGCATAACTGGTAGAACCTACAAATACATTGAAAACTTCCTCCAAGATAGAAGCTTCTCAGTGAGGGTAGGGAATGAGGTATCCGACACATATGTGCAGGAGAATGGCATTCCCCAGGGATCGGTCATCTCACCTACAATCTTTTCAATACTGGTGAACGACCTGACAGAAGAGATTCAAGACCAGAAAACAGGACTTTCTCAATTCGCGGACGACTGCGCCATATGGAGGAGCGGCAAGGCGGCAAAGAGTACAAGAGGACCCCTCCAAAAACAAATAAACAAGATAACAGCTTGGATGGATAAATGGGGTTTCAAAATCAATACCAATAAGACGGTTAGCATGGTATTTAGCAGCAAGAAGAAGATAAACCGTGACAAGGACTGGAAAATAGAGATAAAAGGGGAAACCATCAAGAGAACAAAGAGCACAGTGTTCCTAGGAATGACCCTGGACGAACAGATGAACTGGTCAAAGCATATAAGCCAGACATTAGAAAAATGCAAGAAAGCGAGCAACCTACTGCGGGTGATAAAAGGTAACGGTTGGGGTGCCCACACCAAAACAATGCTGATGTTCTATAAAGCATTTATCAGGGGCAAGTTAGAATACGGCAGCATTGTGTACGACTCAGCCTCAGAAGCCAACAAGAGGAAGCTAGACACCATACAGACCCAAGCGCTAAACATCATCTTGGGTGCTGGAAAAGGTACATCCAGAGAAGCCATGGAGGTAGCACTGGGTGTGCTTCCACTGAGTCTGAGGCGTAAACAGCTGACGTATAACTACTGGCTTAAGGTAGCCCAAGACAAAAACCACCCTGGATACCAAACGTTCAGCGACATCAACAGCAAAAGGAGGGCATCCCAATTGTAAAACTGCAAAGACCGGCAGGGTGGGAAGCAGCAGAGAAGATGAAGGAAGAAACTGAGCTAGCAGAGACCCTGAAACAGACAAGACGGTTCAAGCCAACAATCCCACCACTGGGAACTAACAGCCCCATTCACTGACTGTAGCCTAGCAAAGTCCATCACCAAAGACACGGAGGATACAGATGCAAGAGACACGGCCGAGGAATACATACAAGAATTCAGTAAGGACAACCTCATAATATACACAGACGGGTCCAAAAACGAACAGGGAGAGGTAGGAGCAGGGGTAGTGGTCCAAGACTGGAAGCTGAAGAGACAGTTCAAGCTAACAGACCAGACAGCAGTATGCACGGCCGAACTGGTTGCCATACTGAAAGGTCTAGAGGTCGCAGCCGAAAATCCACCACTGAGACTGTGTATATTAACAGACTCCCTGTCATCAGTACAAACGCTCGGGAACTTCAAGAGAGGCAACAGACCTGACATAAAAGAGGAGATACTAGCGACAGCCACTAACCTCAGGTACATGGGTTGCCAAGTCACCATCGGATGGATACCAGCACACAGGGGTATCCCGGGAAACGAACAGGCAGACAGAGCGGCGAAACGGGGATTAACCAGCACTAAACAAATCTGCACAGGCCTAGGTAAAGTAGAAGGGAAGAATATAGTCAAAAACTACATTCTCAAGGAATGGAGGCAACAGTGGCGAGACAGCGATAAAGGCCGTCATGCCTTCCAAGTATTGGGTGAACCAAGAGTCAAGCCACAAGTCAAGACCAACATGAAAGCACCGGCAAACAGACAACTGTGGAGAATCAGATTAGGCAATTGGAAAGACACAAGAGAGAACCCAAACTGCAGAGTCTGCCGAGAAAACAACACCATCGAACACTACTTATTAGTATGCGACAAGTACAATAGAGAGCGAAGGGACCTGAGAGATCACTTCGTCAAAATTGGGAACCCAATGACAATGACGGAGTGCCTACACATAAACAGCAACCCGGTAACACAGCGACTGGTCAGACAGTTCCTATGCAGAACAGGGAAGACCGTATAACCTCCCTACACTGTATATATGTATATGTATGTTTGTTTGTATTTGTTCATGTTTATATATGTTATTAACAAAAACAAAAACAAACAAAGAAAAAAAAAAAAAAACCTGGCGGGTTGAATGGCAGGAAGGTGAGTTGGCTCTTCCGGTAGAGCACCTGAACTAGGAAAACAGGGAGACCTGGTCATCTTGTTGCCACGCCACACCCACACGCGATGAAGAAAACCGCCAAAACTCACAAGCGTAAAGGAGTTTGTAACACTGACCGGGGGGAACAACTTGAGACTTGCAATTAAATGCTCTGCCCTTGCCTACATCAAGTCCTTGTGAGGACTGGACATGACCGGGACTAGCCCCGAGGAGAATAACACAAGAAACTACAAACAGTTAGCAGTGCTAACAGAGAAAAGAAGCCAAAAAACGAGAGAATGCAGGCCCAATAGGCCCAACCAAGGACCGGTCTTAACCAGGACCAGCACAAAACAAATCTATCCGACGAACAAAGCGGAATCAATAAAACTAGCAGGAATTAGGACTAACAATCCACACAACTACGGCTCTCAACAATAACCACAGCGATGAAGCAGGTTAGACGAGGCCGAATTTGGATTTTTTTTTTTGGAAAAATGGCAATGGCAATGGCACCGCATAACGCTCCTTTCCAGGACCACTCCCAGGACATCCATCCAATGCCAAACAGATGGATGTCCTGAAAAAAAAAGAAAAGGAAAAAGAATTTCCAAAAAAAATATAATAATAATGATAATAATAATAATAAAAAATTTTTATAGTGTTGTTTTTATTGGTACATATAACGGGGACGTAAAGATTCATACTGACATTGAACCGATACAGACATGAATGACGTCCTCTCCACCTCCTAGTTTCTGTCTTCTGTCTTAGGTTGAGGTTATATTTCCTTCCCTGTTCGGCATATGTATTGCCTGACCAGCCTCTGGATCTCTGCATTACTCTCTACATGCAGGCATTTTGTCATTGTCATTGGTGAATTGGTATTGTGGAAGTAATCTTTTAACTCTCTTCGCTCGTTATTGTATTCGCTGCATGATATTAGAAAATGATCAATGGTGTCTTCTACCTGGCATGCTATGCATAAATTGTTATCTCTTGTGCCTGTCCAGGTACCCAGTCTGAGTTTCCACAGTTTTCTATTTGCTGGTGCTTTTATATTGTTGCTGACTTGTGGCTTGTTACTGGGTTGTCCCAGTATCTGGTACGCATGTCTACCTTTAGTGTTGTGTTGCCACTGCTTCCTCCATTCTTGCAATATGTAGGATTTTATGATGCTTTTTCCTTCTATGGTTCCTAGTCCTGTGTTAATCTTATTCATGCTGGCTAGGCCTTCTTTCGCTGCTCTATCGGCTTGTTCGTTACCCGGAATACCTCTGTGGGCTGGTATCCATCCGATGGTTACTTGGCAACCTACGTACTCAAGGTTGGTTGCTGTCGCTAGTATAGCCTCTTTTATGTCAGGTCTATTTCCTCTAGAGAAATTCCCGAGTGTTTGCACCGCTGACAGTGAGTCTGATAATATACATAGTTTCACAGGTGGTTTTTCGGCTGCCATTTCCAGGCCTTTTAATATGGCTACTAGTTCAGCTGTGCATACTGCTGTCTGGTTTGTTAGTTTGAACTCTCTTTTTAGATTCATGCCTGGTATCACTACTCCTGCCCCTACCTCGCCTTGTTCGCTCTTGGACCCGTCCGTGTACATTGTGAGGTTGTCTTTGCTAATTTCATCAATGTAGGCTTCGGCCGTGTATCTAGCCTCTGTATCATCTGTGTTCTTGGTGATAATCTTTGCTAGGCTGGTATCTGTAATTGGGACTGTTAGTTCCCATGGTGGGTGTGCTGGCTTATAACTTATTGTCTGCTTTATTGTTTCTTCTAATTCTACATTTTCCTTCATCTTTTCCGCTGCGTCCCATCCCGCCGGTCTTTGCATCTTTAAAATCGGGATGCCACCCCATTTGCTGCGGTTGTCGTTGAAGGTTTGGTAGGCCGGGTGTGCTTCATCTTGTAATAGACAGAAGAATTTCGACAGATTTATAAAGACACTAGCTGACCCGGCCCGGCTTCGCCCAGGTCCTGGTGGGGATCTATCTATCTATCAGTCTGTCTGTCTGCTTGTTTGTCTGTCTGTCTGTCTGTCTGGCTGACCCGGCCCGGCTTCACCCAGTCCCTGGTGGGGAGCATCTCATTTAATTCATATAAGTAGTCATATAAGCTCTCCCGTTCCCGACTATCTGTCTGTCTGTCTGTCTGACCCGGCTTCACCCAGTCCCTGGTGGGGAGCATCTCATTTTATTCATATACGTAGTCATATAAGCTCTCCCGTTCCCGACTATCTGTTTGTCTGTCTATCTGTCTGTCTGTCTGTCCCGGCCCGGCTTCACCCAATCCCTGGTGGGGAGCATCTCATTTAATTCATATACGTAGTCATATAAGCTCTCCCGTTCCCGACTGTCTGTTTATCTGTCTGTCTGTCTGACCCGGCCCGGCTTCACCCAGTCCCTGGTGGGGAGCATGTCATTTAATTCATTCATATAAGTAGTCAAATAAGCTTCCGTTCCCGACTATCTGTCTGTCTGTCTATCTATCTGACCCGGCGTGGTTTCGCCTGTAAACAGTAACTTAAAAGAATGTCCTTCCACACACCATTCATTATTTTTAATGAAAACTGTTTTTATTCACCGACATGACAGTTGATAAGTTTTGTAAGCAGAAATAGATGGGTTACAATGTTATGCATTATGCATTATTTTTATGCAAACTTTGAAAATGCCTTAAAGATTATATCATTATTTATTATAACTCATATGCCTAAAAATAACTATAGACAAAGAGTTTAATAATAGTGCAAGTAAGTCCAACAATATGACTATAAAGTATATAGAAATGTTATTAAAAGTTATGCCCCTTGAAATAACTTTTCTAGAGTGAAGTCCCCCTGCTATATAGACATTATATAATGAAAATGAAAAAGTAACTGTTATTAAATAAGTCGAAGATTTTACACTAAGAAACTATTATAGTCGGTTGCACAGGAATGAAAGGAAGACGTGTAGAAAATTTCATCTCAATCGGATGTACCGTTATTGAACGCATCCAATACATAAATCCCCACAAACACACAAACAAAGCCACATTCTGTTTTATAGATATAGATAATTCAGTGTTCAGAAATACAATGCTCATCTGTCGCTGTGTGTACTGCATGTGAATCTAATGGATGTAGGTATCTGTCTTGACTTGTTTTAATATATTAAATCTATGTTTCTTTAATGTGTAGAACTGGGCTGTGATTATCATCCTACTGTGTGATATATGTTGTGACTGATTTATAATTATCTATTTGACGTGTTCTTTCTTTCCGTTCTTCATCTGATAAACCCAAATATTTCCAATACCGATTCCAATTCCTGATTGTCACATCCCGTATTCTTTTGTCAACTTGAGTTTCGGGAATACTTTGTTGTTTCCATTCTGTTAGCAAAGTGTTTGTGTTGGTATAATGTACTTGTGGCATCTTTGGCGGAGTTTCTTCCTGCCAGTTTAATTTTGTATAATCTACCATATCTGTTTGTCGTGGGTTGGCTGTCTTTTTGACCGACACTGTTGCCTGCTGTTCTTTCTGTATGTCTCCTCATCATCTGAGCTCGACTCATATCTTCTAGCTGTACATCCGTGTATGTGATCTACGTTACTATTATATAAGTATGGCGCAAAGAATTATTTAATCATTGCTGTGCTGTCACTAAATGAAGGACTAATACGCCTAAAATTCTCAATACCAAATGTAACTTTCTCAAGTTCTGTTTGAGTTAGGTTCGATCTTATCGGTAATGAATCCCAAGTAATGTCTGTCTGTGTTAACTCTTGTAAATTGTTATGGGATGTCTTTTGTGTATTGTCTTTACTACTATCTGTCAATTCAGTGTTTATTGTTTGACTGGTTTGCTTCTGGTTTCCTGTGCAGTTTTCTTTTATTTCATAATGTTGGTTTCTATTTCTGAATCATCGCTTGCGACAGGTATCTTTTTGTCTTCCGTCGGGAAAATTAATTCTGCGTAATTTCCTTCATGTATTTTCATGTTGTCTTTTTCCCATTGTTCTACTTCTTGGGCGGTACACTCTTTTACTCCAGGAATGTTTCCCACAATCAGTTCCGTCGTTGGTTGTGGTAGTACTGCCGCTGGTACACGTCCTTGATAGTATGGGCAATTGATGTCTGTCCATGCCACATCAAATTGTTCTAGCGATCCACCAAATGTTCTACATATGACTTTCTCATTGGTGTAATCCTCCTCTTTCACTAGTTTTACGTCAAGTCCAATAATCGACGTTCCTGTATCCCTCACCATTCTGACTGCTAATCCATTGACAATTGCACGTTCGACGTTCAGTCTTCCACCATTTATATACGCGGAGTTCGCTTCTTGCACATATGCTCTACTCGGATTGTTCTCCTGTCGTGCATACTTGTCAGACGCGTTATCGTATTGCTGTTCATCATCGTCGCTGCTTGACATAACATAGGCTAAACATGCATTTTGGTCATCTGTCGTAGTTTACATGACCTGACCACGTGACCAAAACTATTGCACGCGAAACATTTTAAGTTGTTTTTGTAGTCTGTATATTTATGGTTACGTTTCGTAGCTAGCTCTTTTATATAAGACTAGCTGATCCGGCCCGGCTTCGCCCAGTCCCTGGAGAGGATCTATCTATCTATCAGTCTGTCTGCTTGTTTATCTGTCTGTCTGTCTGTCTGGCTGACCCGGCCCGGCTTCACCCAGTCCCTGGTGGGGAGCATCTCATTTAATTCATATAAGTAGTCATATAAGCTCCCGTTCCCGACTATCTGTCTGTATGTCTGTCTGTCTGACCCGGCTTCACCCAGTCCCTGGTGGGGAGCATCTCATTTAATTCATATAAGTAGTCATATAAGCTCCCGTTCCCGATTATCTGTCTGTCTATCTATCTGACCCGGCGTGGCTTCGTCCAGCTCCTGGCGGGGAGCGTCTCATTAAATTCACACAGTACCTTAAAAGAATGTCCTTCCACACACCATCCATTATTTTTAATGAAAACTGTTTTTAATCACCTACATGACTGTAGATAACTTCTTTAAGCATAAAAAGATGGGTTACAATGTTATGCATTATGCATTATTTTTATGAAAACTTTGAAAATGCCAGATTATATCATTATTTATTATAACTCATATGCCTAAAAATAACTATAGACAAAGAGTTTATAAATCTTTGGAAACGATGCAACAATATGACTATAAAGTATATAGAAATGTTATTAAAAGTTATGCCCCTTGAAATACTTTTCTAGAGTTAAGTCCCCTTGCTATATAGAAATATATAATGAAAAATGAAATATTACATTTTAGTAAGTAAGTAGCCGGAAAAAAAAAACTATGACAGAAAGTTGCACAGGAATGAAAGGAAAACGTGTAGAAAATTTCATCTCATTCGGATGGACCGTTCGCGAACGCATAAAGAATGGACGGAAATACATACATTGTGTTTTATATATATAGATTCATATTCCGGGTTGGAATCACACATTTGTGCTGTTCCGTGCATGCGTCGACAATACCTACACTGGACTGTCATACCCTTTTTTGTGTTAGACCGTTGTTGGTACTGTCTGTATTTGTCCTGACGTTGAAATTTGTTATGAGAATTGTGACTAGAAACTCTGGCGGATGCTCCTATGATCAGTTCTGGCTGAGTGGTCTCTGCAAAAATGTCCTATGGGCATTGAAAAATGATTCCCCCTTCGCTTCCAGTTCTGCCACTGAACCATATTTATGTTCTATAAGGAATGTTGACATTGTTTGTGGTATTGCGGAGATAAGTTTATCCCTGAGCATCAGGTCTCCAATTTTGTCAAAATCCTTACCTACCTCAGCTGATTTCAGCCACCTTTCAAAAAGTAATGTCGTTTCAGAAACGAAATCTAGAAACGTTTGATTTGATGTAGGTCCGAGTGTCTTGTATGCTGTACGCAGACCTGCAGTGTCGAATGAGAAATGTGCCAATAGTCTTTGTTTCATGTATTGGTAATCAGTACGTCATTGTTCAGGTATGAGTTCGATTACCTTTAACGGCTCCCCTGACAAGTGCCTATGAAGTAACACTGCCCACTGGCCCGACGGTACCTCGTAATGAGTCAAGAGGACTTCACAATTAGTCAGCCATGCAGAAATCGAGTCCCCTTGGGAAAAATTTCTAATAATCCCTTGATATCTTTTGGCGGGATCCAGTGCTTTGCATGCCAACTTATTCTTAGATATTTCTGCCTCTTTCTCTATCTCCAACATCTTTACCTTGATATTTCCCTCAACCTCCTTGTCTTTTAATATTTGCTCGGCCGCTAACTTGTCCCTCTCAAACGCAAGTGTTTTCTCCTGGAGATCTAATTTGTCTCTTTCCAGTTCTATTTCTCTTTCCATCTTTTGTTTCTGTAATTCCATCTCTTTCTCTCTCTGTTTTTCTAGAGTCAACATTCTTTATTTTTCTAGTTCCAATTCTTTTTACTTTTGTTTTTCTAGAACAGCTATTCTTTCTTTTTCCAATTCTCTGGCTTCCCTAGCTTCCTTGGCTGCTGCTTCCTGTGCAATTCTGGCCTCTTTAGCTGCTGATTCTTGTGCTTCTCTTGCCTCTCTCGCTGCTGTTTCTTGTGCTTCTCTTGCCTCCCTCCCTCCTGCCCTTTCCTCTCTCTGTTGCGCTTGAAAATCAGACACCTTGGCCTCAGCCCAGACCATTAGTTCGGGTCCAGTTAAGCCGCACTTTTCCCCTAAGGCGATAAATTCACCTAATGTAGACATAATTGGTGTACACTACAATGTATCAGCTGTGCCACAAATTACAACAATATTATTATCAATGCATATAAGATAATCAAATGAATATGTGTAATACAAATCAAGTTACAAAGACACTCCAAAAGGATTGCCACCTTGTGTATCTGGTCTTGGTATTGTCCGTAGTGATCTCCAAATGCTAGGACTTGTTCCTTTGGATACTGGCCTCTGTAATGTGTTGACACAGAACGATACTCCTCTTCAGGTATAGGCTGCTGTCTGACCCACTCGTCTGTGGACGTCAGTTGGTAGCTAACGAAAACTGCTGATCACCGCCGCAATCTTCCTTCTGTAATGAAAAATGTCTGTACACTTGTGTACTATGTGTGTACACTTGTATACTATAACCAGTGTTCGTTATAGCGTTACTTCATATCAACGGTTGCCGTACTTGGACGTTGTGTATTGGCGACTGTATGATCTATACACGTATTAATGCCTGCCGACCAAATGTCTCATGTACTTAGTATAACAATGACCTCTGTCTGGTACGAACATGATGTACACATTAAAATGTTGTAAAATTGTTCATCCAAAAAATGTGGTTCTATGAGGTCCATAAAAATTTCCCAAAGATGGGAAATATTTCATTCAGCGTGATGTACAAAGCATATTTCCTGCAGATCTGAGCAAGCTTTCCTCTAGAATAGTTTCATACACCGTCATACACCGTCATAGGCTTCACTATTTATGTTCTGGGTCTAGTCTTAGTGGAATGGCATTCCTCTTTTTCCTCTGGTTCACGTATCTTCCGGAAAGAGCTCCCATATATGCCAAGTTGTATTTCTACTATATTATCTCTAACTGTTCCTCCTTGGCAAAGCTTGGCTTCAATTGTCTAGAACTATTCTTTTAACAAATAAAGAATTCAATTCGAACTCTGCAACTTAACTGCGAAACCGTGATAAATGACACTGACATAGGTTTTCAAATTCTAGCCTAGGATATATTTTCGGGCAACATCTTGTGAGACAAATGACCTGCAGGTAGAAATCATACCATCACACAGTTCGTCATCCCTGCTCACACTGCCGTACTAACCATTCTAAATTTTAAAAAACATGTCGCCTGACATATCATCTCGTCCAGTTGACAGTTCAATATTAATATTTCTAATTGTACTATATATATTTCAGTGAAACCTTTATATGTATTTACTCACGCCATTATTGTTCTTGTATGACCTTTCGTTGATTCTCCAACTGAACTAATGGTCCATCAACTCTCATTCCATTTCTGCTTCCTCTTGCATTCTTCCTTTCCTTGGATACTTTGGAAGTTCAATTACTTTCGCCATTCGTTCTCAAAGATCTTGTCCTCTTGATAAGTCTGTGCCTTTGTGGGGTTTTTAATGTAAATGGTCGATGAATACTTGTCTAGGGTTTAAATTGGTCGATAAATAATTGTCTAGGGATTAAAATGGTCCCGGATATACACTATAAGGTCTTTTGGTTCGAGTCCTTTCAGTGATAGAAGTCTCCAGGACTATAGAGTAGGTATTGGCTCTCTTGAGGTAAGAATGGGAAATGGACCAGATAGACCCCACCCACTTTACCAGATACGATTACTCTCCTGAAGAACAGAAGCAGAGAAAGATCAATTAACCACAGACCTCCAGCAAGCTGTTGTTCTTGGATAAGATATCTGAGACTGTGTGTTGTTTGACCTCCCCACTGGATTCTCTGCATATAAACATACAGTAGCACATCTCTCTACAATAACAAACAGTGTAACGCTGGTCACTGTGACGGGACAGCCCCGGCAGCATCAGAATTACCCAAGTTCAAAAGGAATTAAAGAGCCCACAATATTTTTCTATAATTCTCTAAAAGCATAAACGTCCACCAGAAAATGATAGAAATGCAAGAGGATTGAAAACAAGAGAAAAATACATTTTGACCACGCAAGCCCCATCATTTCTGTAATGCTAGGTCTGAGAAAGCTTTGATGTCCAGATCAAACGTAAAACCCAGACACCACGGCACCAGTCGGCGGGTGCTATCAAAGGTTGAAAACTCACTGTTTTCAGTACCAGGGAAGAGAAAGACGGCAAAGTGTGAAATCTGGGCTGGGGACGACGTTGATACATCGCGGAGCCAGTCAGTTGAGATTGACGTGTTAGTTTACAATCCTGCGGTTGGAATAGGGACTGACACCTAACACCTTACGTTCAACATGACCTAACGTGTGAACCAGCCACGGCAGAATGGGAGATAAGAGCCAACTGTGCGGAGACAGAAAACGTTTGTAGTTGCCGCGAGTTCAGCGGACAGACGGGTGATTGTAAGACGGCAATATAATGCAGGCCTTACACCTCGTCGCAACCCAGGAGATAAAAGCTTGTTAATTCCCGGGCAAGTGAGAAGGCACCAGCAGATTGGAATGTAGGTATGACGCAACGTCTGTTGCAGGGGCAAATTCATTGTTTCAGGAATGTGGTATCAGTCAATTTGATTGGCAGAAATAACTACAGTCCATGTGGAAAATAGGTGGAGTTAATTAATATTGGACATATTAATTAGCCAACGTGGAAACTAGCCAGGAACGGAGAGAATAAAACTATGAGCAGTGGCCAGCAAGACTTCAGACGCAATCACAATAGCGTACCAGGGAAGCCGGAATTTTAATTCCTGGTGAGAGATTACCCTCTCGTTTCGTTACTTCGATACAACGTCGTATGACAGGATTTCCTAGCTAAACCCAGGTAATACCATTATTCTGATTTGTCTGCTAGTCTGAAGGCTTGTGTCGTTTCCTGTTTCTACATATTCTCCCAAACTTTACACTGGTGGATTTTCTTTGTACTTAATGTTCCAGTTCTAGCTTTACGATTTCACTGAGAACTATTTTCTTCTTTCATTCACCACTTGGTTGTCTGATTTGTTGTATGTGATAATTTGGAGAAATCCATTATCCAAGCTACATGAGCGTGTGGCTTATGCATGTACAGGAGATACATTTAGATTCATCCTGTATGATGTTAAACATTGGGGAGACTGACTACTTAGGAGAAATTCCTGAGAGCTACCAGTCTCTTGATAGCGTCCAATTAACATTGATTATTTGGACCAACACTTTGAGTGCCTACCAAGATTGTGGTGAAACCACTTGGTTTGAGGAATGGCACCAGTTCACCTTGTCTGCATGATGTCTGCATGAGGACAGACATGACTTAGGACATTCAATATCCCAGACAGATTCAGGGAAGGCATTTAATGTTCGACAGGACTGTGCGACCAGCCCTTCCGACAAGACAGTATGAATGAATCAGAAAGGGAAAGAGTAAGTGAGGTGAACTTATATGGGAAACACTCCATTACATAAATGTATGTGATGATGTATGTTTTGAGCTATAGATGTTCTAAATGGTTTTATGAATATATACATATATATTTATTTATTTAGAACTGATATATGTTTATGTAACATGCCATCATATATCATCATACCATCATATATTATGACTTGAATGTATGTTTATATGAATGTATAGACATATGTGTTTGAGATGTGTAGACGTAGATACTACCCATCTCCGTTCGTTTCATTCCAGATCTCTTAGGAGCAATGGACAGTCAACAACCCATATCAGGAAGTGACTTAGCCTTGTGAAGGGACCACTTTGGACTCCTTCAATCTGACAGTGAACTGCGTCTCACTGGGGGAAGCATGACCTATGTGACCTCTTAAGTTACGTATACCATAATATAATCATCATCATCATATGATCATCAAGACTAGAAATAATAAACACAGTTGTTGTATTTTAAAACTCAATTTGTCCGTATAATTCTAAATGTTTATAATTGTTTGTGTATCGTAATCAAGTACACACATTTTGTATCATTTAGTGGGGGTTCACACATATTGTCCAGAAGTGGGAAACTATGTCCGGGAGGTATCTTGCCTATGCAGTCATAAGTAACCAGATTACGTTGCATGTCTTAACTCCTCCTTTCTCACTTCTGGTGATACCAAGTACAGCCAAAACTATATAGATATATTCTATCTTCAACGAGCCACTTCTTGGCTGTTTTCTTGAGTATCAGGGACAGTGTCTTAAATCAGCATAACAGACATTTGTTCCACGTTTTCTCTCTGGGATCTGGGGTGGTAATTAGTTCCTTCTGACAGAGTTAGGGGATCTTAAACTGCATCCAGAACTTAACACCAGCAGAAGAAAATGATGTTGGCTGGGTGGTTGCCCAACCGGGAGCTACCTCAAGCCAGTTGGTGACAGTCACAATACAATAAAACTCTTCTGGTCCTACTTATATCTTTATTAACAGAATCTCCAACATGGCGTTACAAGACTCTGTCTCTACTACAATCTATCAAAACATCAAACAAAAACAAATACATTATCAAGTAATGCATTAACTCCTAAACTCAAAACATCCCCTCCTCCTCTGTCTCCTCAAACCCAATCACTCTCAACTCTGGGTTGTTGTGTCTTCCCGAATAACTGTCTCGGGACTAATGTGTTAACTATGTTTACTCAACTCAAACCCAGTACATATATATTATTACTTTATCTCTATCTCTAATGTAAATAAGGCAGATCATGAATCTTGGATCTGGCGGGTGATTGTGTCCTTGTCCCGACCACGTCTTGAATAAGCAAATCTTCTAAATCAGGAGAATGTAGACTCACCCCATACTGGGATTCGTACCACTGTCTTTATTCTCCAAGGGAAAAAGTCCTATGAAGATGCTTCTAGTCTCTATTTTAACTCGTCCACGCACTCTACCGCTGAGATAGATGAGCTCCTCCCATCCTGAATTGACCAAACATCACAATGTGCCACTGAGAAAAAAAACAAGGTTCTCTGGATGCTGAACACTATAATGGGGATATGGACTCATTGACGTTGATTAAATACAGTGGATGGAGGATCATAATTGACCAACAAAAGGGACAGTCCTCAATTGTTCCTACAGTACTTTCGAGAAAAATGATGATGTTGTGACTTGAATTCTGGACTACTCGATATGGCGTGGGTCTGGAGAGGAAAAATTGGTCTGCACTAAACAGGGATTTCAAACCCACTGGTAGTATTATCCATCATGCTGGAAAGGTTGAAGCACGGACTATTGACGAGGCTGTAGGGATTGTTAGTTGAAGAACATCAAGGAGGCACCTAGCCGATAGGGGGTAGTATTCTTCCATCGTAGATCAAGATACATCCCGATGTCTATAAGCGACATTGCACTGAAGGGGGCCACCACTGGTTCTAGACAGACGTCTGATGTCTTCTACTATACATGGGATTGTCAACCCAATTCTACAAAACCTCTGGTAGTTCGGCGGCAGACTCTGTAAATCTCTCAGACTCAAATAATGGGTATATGATGCTTCAACAACACTTGGCCAAGGCAGTGTAAAACATGATGACAAAACAAAGGGGGTTAACCCTGACTTGATTTTCTCACAGCTGCTGGAAAGATAACATTGGATAATTTCCCTTGTCCCTGGCCCCAGTTTCTTGGAAAGATGGCATTGCTAAAATTGGCGACTGCTGATGTACGAACGGGCTGAGTGACGCCTGGCCTGGACAGCCAGCTCTTCTGACAGAATTATCTCCTCCGTCCTTTTGTCACTCCACACACACTTAAAAGTAGCGGCATCTCCTGCCAACAATCATCTCTAGCCTCCATCTGGTAACTGCCTATATTGGACAGCTATCTTTTTGATGATGAGTATAGATACCAAGATAGCCAAGGTTGGTATTTGCCAAAGGGTTTTGACTCTGCCAAATTTGTTCCTCGCCATTTGCCTCAATGCCTGTAAAATTAGAAATAACAAGCACTGTACATTCTAACATCATATACATATTCATTTTGAACAAATAGAGACACACATTGGCAATATAAAAAGAGAACAGGGGCCTTCCCCGCTGTTCTCTGCTAGTTACTGTGTTGACAAACGAGGTCTCTATGCATTGCCCGTAAAGCTAATTCGTCTAGAGTCGGGATTCGGGACTGGCGTCTAACTTGACCCTACCCACCTTCTTATAAGACACACCCGACTAACAAGACAAACACAGACACCGAAAAATATATATAGATACTCTCCTCTACACATGAAAACACCCACACACTGAGAGTACAACAATATGTGCCTAGAACATGGCCGGGAGTATGACTAAACCGTCTGGGGGTTGTAATATCTGATCCACTGTCTTGTTATTCTTGCAGCAACACTGCACGATTTACAGCAGGTAGAAATGAGTACGTAGGTATGCAAACCGTTCTCATGAATGGGATTTATCCAATAGGACATACAAAACCCACCAATGTGTCTAAAGCAATGGGGTTTCCTAACCCTGTTTCCCCAGGCTGTCGTATACACAACATTAACCTCCCCTCTCCGGCCTCTTATGTACACAGATAACGTAAAGATTCACACACAATATATATGCGTACAGGTTCTGAATCTTAACAAATGCTTATGTAGCACATGAATAGTTTACTAGAAGTTAGTAAAGATAGGCTCTTCTCTAGAGAATATTGAACCGAAATGTGAAGATATATTTAACTCTGCAATAGAATGCACAGAATTTGCAGATATATCAAGATCTGCACTAGAATATGAATCAGTAATCGTAGCATGATAAGGAATTGTAATGCAGTAGGAATATGGACAGTGGTATAGACGTTCGAGATGCAAAGTTCGAACCTCAGGCTGTTTTCAAGAAGTAATGTGGCAGTTTCAAACTTCAACCAAATACATAAGTTACATGTATTATATTTCTCATATCACACAAATATTGTATTAATTATATAACACAAATATTATCATTCAAAAAAACAATATTTCGCTCACCATTTTAGCAACTAAAAGGCAACAATGGGCCTAACACCCGCTCCCTGTAGGATTACATCTTACTAGTTGGCTGGCCAAGACTCAAGTGACTGGGTCTGGTCCCGCCAGGGAGTAACTTCTATTTCCAGCCCTGGCACCAAAGTCCGCGCCTCTTTCTGGAGTTCTGGTATGTGTTACCATATAAGGAATCGCCAGTGGCCTACACGTGAATTTCGTTTTTCCTAGAAAATGTTTTATACTTGTCTGCAAACTGGCGAAACTGAAACGCTATGTCACAAGCCTTCCATCTGTCACCCGTTGTTCCCCCGTCTGTTTCTCTATGACGTCCCGTTTCCAATATTTACGTGTGTGCGTTCACTTTCCGTGCCGCACTTGTACTTTGGCTATTTTAAATCCCTATCTTCGCTGTGAGCCGCATGGCAATATTTATGCCCCAACTGCTTCCTCTACAATGAGCACGTGGCGCAAATTATCATATCTATAGTAAGCGCGTTGCGCAAATGATCATATTTATTAGCCAACTGCTTCCTCTAGAATGAGCACGTGGTGCAAATTATCATATCGATAGTGAGCACGTTGCGCAAATTATCATATTTATGCCCCAACTGCTATTCTATAGTTAGCACGTTGCGCAAATGACCATATTTATTTGCCAATTCTTCCTCTAGAATCAGCACGTGGCGCAAATTATCATATCTATAATGAGCACGGTGCGCAAATAATCATATTTATGCTCCAACTGCCTCTTCTATAGCGAGCACGTTGGGGAAATGATCATAGTTATGCCCCACCTGCTCTTTAATAATGAGCGCGTTGCGCAAATGATCATATTTATTCCCCAACTGCTACTCTATAGAGAGCACGTTGCGCAAATGATCATATTTATTAGCCAACTGCTTCCTCTAGAGTGAGCACGTGGCGCAAATTATCATATTTATAGAGAGCACGTTGCGCAAAAGATCATATTTATTAGCCAACTGCTTCCTTTAGAATGAGCACGTTGCGAAAATGATCATATTTATTAGCCAACTGCTTCCTCTAGAATGAGCACTTGGCGCAAATTATCATATCTATAGTGAGCACGTTGCGCAAATAATCATTTTTATTAGCCAACGGCTTCCTCTAGAATGAGCACGTGGCGCAAATTATCATATCTATAGTGAGCACGTTGCACAAATAATAATATTTATGCCCCAACTGCCTCTTCTATAGCGAGCACGTTGAGGAATTGATCATATTTATGCCCCAACTGCTCTTTAATAATGAGCACGTTGCGCAAATGATCATATTTATTCCCCAACTGCTACTCTATAGAGAGCACGTTGCGCAAATGATCATATTTATTAGCCAACTGCTTCCTCTAGAGTGAGCACGTGGCGCAAATTATCATATTTATAGAGAGCACGTTGCGCAAAAGATCATATTTATTAGCCAACTGCTTCCTTTAGAATGAGCACGTTGCGAAAATGATCATATTTATTAGCCAACTGAACCCTCTAGAATGAGCAAGTGGCGCAACTTATCATATCTATAGTGAGCACGTTGCGCAAATAATCATATTTATGCCCCGGTTGCCTCTTCTATAGCGAGCACGTTGAGGAAATGATCATACTTATGCCCCAACTGCTCTTCAATAATGAGCACTTTGCGCAAATGATCATATTTATACCCCAACTGCTATTCTATAGTTAGCACGTTGCGCACATGATCATATTTATGCCCCAACTGCTCTTCAATAATGAGCACTTTGCGCAAATGATCATATTTATGCCCCAACTGCTATTCTATAGTTAGCACGTTGCGCACATGATCATATTTATTAGCAACTGCTTCCTCTAGAATGAGCATATGGCGCAAATTATCATATCTATAGTGAGCACGTTGCGCAAATAATCATGTTTATTAGCCAACGGCTTCCACTAGAATGAGCACGTGGCGCAAATTATAGTATCTATAGTGAGCACGTTACGAAAATGATCATATTTATGCCCCAACAGCTCTTCTATAGTGAGCACGTTGCGCAAATGATCATATTTATTAGCCAACTGCATCCTCTAGAATGAGCATGTGGCGCAAATTATCATATCTATAGTGAGCACGTTGAGGAAATGATGATATTTATACCCCAACTGCTCTTCAATAATGAGCACGTTGCGCAAATGATCATATTTATGGCCCAACAGCTCTTCTATAGTGAGCACGTTGCGCAAATGATCATATTTATGCCCCAACTGTTATTCTATAGATAGCACGTTGCGCAAATGATCATATTTATTAGCCAACTGTTATTCTATAGTTAGCACGTTGCGCAAATGATCATATTTATTAGCCAACTGCTTCCTCTAGAATGAGCACGTGGCGCAAATTATCATATCTATAGTGAGCACGTTGAGGAAATGATCATAATTATACCCCAACTGCTCTTCAATAATGAGCACGTTGCGCAAATGATCATATTTATGGCCCAACTGCTCTTCAATAATATAGTGGCCAAGACAGTGATGGCTCATTGCTGGACCATATAGTAGCCAAGACAGTGATGGCTCATTGCTGGAACATATAGTCGCCAAGACAGTGATGGCTCATTGCTGGACCATATAGTGGCCAAGACAATGATGGCTCATTGCTGGACCATATAGTGGCGAAGACAGTGATGGCTCATTGCTGGAACATATAGTCGCCAAGACAGTGATGGCTCATTGTTGGAACATATAGTCGCCAAGAAAGTTATGGCACATAGCTGGTACATATAGTGGCCAAAAAAGTGATGGCACATTGCTGGAACATATAGAAGCCAAGAAAGTGATGGCTCATTACTGGAACATATAATAGCCAACAAAGTGATGACACATGTGGAAAGAACATGCATGCACCCGGGCACTGGGGCAACAAGAAGCAATGCTGAAACTTGTGCATGTGGTTTATACGAAGCATTTCACAGAAAGCAGCAAACAGACGCTGTGACAATAGATCTTTAACATGACTATGATGGCGTAGACTTGACACATCTTATGCAGTACATAATTGCTTTGGGCTTTACCCCTTGGTTAGTAAATTTAATTGCAGCTGCATTGATGCAAAGAAGAGTGATGTATTGTTTGGGGACGTGGGAAAGTGTGTGTCCAAATAGTGCGGCTATTTCATGATGTTATGCAGGCAAGAAGATATGGAATTATCTGAGCCCTTTCATGTCACCAATGGATTGGAGCAATGCTGTGTCCTGGCACCAACACTGTTCAGTCTCATGTTTTCAGCTATGCTGACCAATGTCTTCGAAAACAACGACATTGGGATAGACACCAACTACCATATGATTGGAAAGTTGTTCAATCTCAGAAGGCTGAAAACTCAAACCAAAACTGCCAGCGACACCTGACGATTGCACTGTATACGCCAACTCAAGACAGATATGCAACACGTTTCAGCTTTCTCATATGCCTGTGTTAACTTTGGGCTCAATATCAACTTGGATAAGACTGTAGTTATGTACGTCACAGCTCCAGGGATTAATCACACAGAGCCGAATATAAAATTAATAGTCATAGACAAATTCACCTATCTTGGTAGCACTGTGTCACAAGCTGTCATAAATGATGACGAAGTGAATGCAAGCATCTCCAAGGCCAGCGTGGGCTTTGGCAGACTGTACAAAAATGCGTGGGGCATAAATGGAATAAGCCTACAAACAAAGCTGAAAGTCTACAAAGCAGTCGTATTATCCACACTGCTATATGCTTGTGAAACCTGGACTGTTTACCAGCGTCACACTGGGAAATTTAACCACTTCCACACAGTCTGCTTTAGGAAGCTATTGAAGATTAACTGGCAAGACAAGATCCCAGACACTGAAGTCCTAGAAATAGCGTCAATGCCCAGTCTACTAATGAAGAATCAGATTCGTTGGGCTATCCACTAGACTCGCATGCCAGATCACAGGCTCCCTAAACAAATTTTTAACAGTGAGCTGCGTTGTGGTAAACGCTCTCAAGGCGGCCAGAGGAAACGCGTTAAACACTGAAGATATCGCTCAAAGATCATCATGGCACTTGAGAGACTGCTGCCAAACACCGAAAGTCGTGGCGTACATCATTACGCAAGGGTGCAGTCACCTGTGAAGCAACCGGAACTGCAAGGGCTGCGAAGAAAAGGCGGGATATAAAACCCACTGTAGGAGATTATTCTCCTTGAACGTCAAGCATTCTTTGCCCACATTGTGAAAGAACATTTCGAGCCAACATAGGCCTTATTAGCCACCTTAGAACTCACGGCTCCATACTTTGACCCCCACTGAATGAAATAAATGGTCTTCATCATTCTTGATGGACAAACACCGTGCTACCAATGTCAAACTTGGACATTATCCAAATCACAATTACGGAATATCAACATCTGTGAGATGAGGTGCTTGAGGAGAGCTGCCAACTGAATTATCCGAGACCGATAAAAAATGGTGGAACGAATAGTGTCTGCGGTACTTTTGCCTTAATTCACCCCAAACAAACGTCACCAGCTATATTTAGGGTCACCAGCTGTCATGAAATGCCGCCTTAACATCCCAGAATATTTTTCTCGGTCTCCAAATTTGAGAGGCCAAATTGAGAAAGAATGAATTAATCACGCTACTCCACGGCTATCTAGTCGTGAGGTAAGATTATTCACAAAAAGCCTCTAGCCATGATGTAAGCTTGCAGATGGCAAGTAAAATGGACAGTGTAATTAAAACCGACCAGGCATGACACCTGATAAGCAGAGGTAGGAAATCGCCCAGGTGTGAACAACATTGACACAGGGGAAGATAATAGCCCCAGGGCTGTAAACAAGCCCCGTCCACTCTGACTGGCAGACTCAGGAATGTGTGAAAACAGATCTGATAAGGCAATTAACACTGGGCCTGTAGACTTTGTACCAGACAGAGAGGAGCAAGGTGTGATGGCCAGGTTGCAGTGATAAGTGCAATTACCGTCAGGGGGAGATAAGAATTTATGACGGGAATGCCAAGGAGATAATACTGTCTGCTGGACTCAGCTTAAATAAGGGTCCCTAGCCTGTTTCATGTTAGAAAATGTTTGACTTCAGAACAGGTGAGACAACCAGCTCATGTTCTGTAGTCATATGCATGATTATTATGTTGGCTTCTAGGAAGGATTTCTTAGTAACTATGCAACAGTCTTTTAGACATATGAACTTTCAGTCTATGTCTGATCTAGGTTATTGCAAGAACTATCATTGTCATAGGTTACTTGAGTGTTTTTTTCTAAGTTCTGTGTTCAATATCATTGTGCTTCATGTATTACTCTTCTGAGAAGTAGAAACTTGTGAAAGGCAGATCTTGTCTAGATATACTTGAGGTGTCTTGGTAGATGCTTGTCATTTCTTTGTAAACTAGACTAGTCTCTTTTTGGTGTGTGCATTTGTTGTACAGAATATAGTCAACTGACTATTTATTTAATTCTTACAACAGCAGTAACTAAGTGGTGATTAAACCGGGCAGATCAGCAAATATGGCTGGTCTGTGTGGTCACTTCAATTAGACTTGTTGTATATCTCATTTTGTAGCTATACAATATTAGTACTCATTAATGATGCCTGATGCTATTATGTTGAGTATCATTAGATCTCCATCTTGAAGTAATATAATGTTTATGGATATGTTGGATGTATGTATGTGTAATTTCATATGAATATACGATGCTAGGAATAGGCTTCGTACATATTCTTTTTGTGTATATACGTCTCATTTCGTATACATACAAACTAACTAGTGCATTATGCTATGATGTTAAAGTATCATAATATGTCTAGTTTAATCAATATGTTTATGTGTATTGGAGGTGTGATATATTGATTTGTCATATGCAAACCTACCAATATGAAGTGTTATGCTATTGTCTGCGCATTGGCACATTGGCCAACTGATTGTGTTGGAAGCAGAGGTGTAATGGTACAGACATTACCCACAATTGGTATAGGGTATATGGTGCTAAACTTTCTCAGTGTATTGTGGGCGTGCGTTCACGGTAATGCATGGGAACCTGGCACAGCTACTGGTCACGGCTTGTAAGCCCGGATGACCCGGCATTATTATAATACCATTACCGATCCTGTGAGCTGCTAAACCAACTTTGGACGGAGCGGCTGTACGACACAGAATTTCTGTATTAGCGACATGGACATGGGGCGGCAGAAATGTAATCATTACAGGCGTGTGAGACAATTGAAAAGCCCGTCCCAGACTAAAGACAGTAGGGAGAAGGAGGATGGTGAACGCAGTAGAGCTGGAAGATAAACTTGGCCAGACTGGTCATTGTATATGTTTGTGTTATGATATGTTTTAATTAGGATTGCGCTGATGTAGAACTAGATATAACACATTCTTGACTTCCTTTCAAGCTCTCACAAGGAGCACCTATGTTGTAGATCTCAAGAACGAGTGACGACTAGGAGTGTCAGGACTGACAGGATCGTCAGAATACCGGCAAGCTGTTTCTTTTTTGGTTTCCACTGGAGAGTTGCTGATCTCTCACTGATCCAGACAGGATTCAGAGTTACGTATTGTATATTAATCATTTTACCTTCATGATTACTGTAGTACAGAAACTCATACGCATCCATCATCGTCTGGAAAAACCTTACATGTGTAATATGAGTAGTAAATAAATGTTGTAGTCTTGTAACTCATAGTTCTCTCGTTATATTTTAATTCCAATTGTGCATACGTGTTGTTGTGTACATTGGTGGGGGTTCACTTACACACCAAGGAAGGGAGCAGTCAGGGAGAAAAACCTGTACTGAGATAGTCGTCTATACTAATATATTTAGACTTAAACATCTATCTTAGCTAACCTTCTCTTTTCCATTCCTTGGCGAATATTCAGCACAGTTCATTTCATTTTGTAACGAGCCACTTGGAGCTGTACGTTGGATATTCATGGGCTTAATCTGTAGTTCAGCCATATAGATTTTGTCCCTAGTCAGTTTCTGACTATTTGGGGTTGCTCGCCAGTGAATAATACTTTCATCTAGCCGGTGGGGCACCCCGACTTCTGACAGATTGGGCTTCTCGTCTGGAATTTGAATTCGGACTTCTCGCTTTCAATAGACTCCGGTACTAGACCCTAGACATACGATTTTAAAAGTTAACTCTTGTAATCTTCAGTCATCAAAATAGACTATCATCAGATGTAGCTAATTTTAGATGAGGAAGTTACAGAGTATAGATATAACTTTTCAAAAGTGTATAACAGATAAGAACTTATGAGAAAACTACCTCATCTATCATTTATGGATAAGTATTTTAATTCTTATCATTTAGTGTATCATTCATCATTTAATGATAACTGATCACTTTAATCATAATTACATTGATGTGTTTGATGATTTAACTGCTTGATTGATTTGCCATTTTATGCTTACTTATGCCATTTTCATTATGACATGTATGCAGTGCATTTTAATATTTATTTAGGTAAATATTACTATTGATTACTGTGTAGTATATCTCTCACACTTACTTCACTGCGGTCGCCAGAAACTACTTGAATATTACTTTCAGTTGTCTTTCACTGCTGAGGCTAAACTCTACACATTGGTTTAGGTTCTGCTGTCATTGGTTCACTCTTGTCTTTCTAGCTTAGCTCTGAATTTGATAGATACATAGGAGCTTACCTGAATATAGCCATTAGCAAATATGGACTCACCTTCCCAGGATCTAGATTATCTGAAGGCGCGCACAGATTACTTAGAGTCCACGAGAAGGTTAGGCATAATAGAGGGCTTAACAGGAGAACAATTAGAAATATACATCAGAGACGAGATGAAAGAGTGGGACATGGCGGAGGAACAGATGACTAAAACAATTGATGAGTTATTTGAAGCAAAAGAGCGTAGCAAAACTGAAGAAGCAGAGATTAATAAACAGCATATGGAAGTAGTCAATGCAGAGAAGCTAACCTTTCTAGCGGAACATAAGGTAGGAGATATGGATGCTCACCCAACCAGGAAGGAAGGGACATCTTTGCCACCCACCGCGGAATCAGAGTTAGTGGACCGGGAACTACAGGTTCTCATTCGACCCAGTCCTAAACGGAAAAGAGGGAAGAAAAAACGTGCCAAGGGCACTTCAAACAGTCACAAACGTGATAACTGTTTGCACCACGGAAATTGTGGTCTCACTGGTTCGCCAGTACAGGACCTTCAGGAAAACCACTTGACTTCTATGAGAAATGAATCTCGAGAGAAAGAGGAACTGAAGACAACCTTTAATGAGGTCGCAGGCGGAGACCTAGCCGATTCTCACATTCCCTTCTGTTCACAGAATCACGAAGTGGAATTACATCTGACTGAAATAGGGAGGATGGAAGTAACTGAATCCCAGGTGAATTTCATTACTGCAACGCGGGAAGAATCACTAATTATCAGTTCAGATAATTTGCCTACTAACAGTTACCCAGAGGACAACTGTTCGTACCACAAGATATGTGGTTTAACTGGTCCGCCAGTACAAGACTCCCAGGAATCTCATTTTACTTCAACGAGAGGTGAAACTCAAGAGGAAGATGACCTGAGGACATCTTTTAAGGAGGTCGGAGATCGAAAGGTAACCGACTTTATTATTCCCTTCAGCTCAGGCGAGGAAGAAGTGGGATTAAATTTGACTGACAGAGGGATGAAGGACGATCCCGGAACCCCTTGTGATCTTTGAGGCTGCAGCTCAGGACAAGACACTAGATCTCAGTTCAAATCATTTACCTATTGTGATGGATTGCTTAGACAGCCCACCACAGGATTTACCTCAACTGGACTTAGCCCATGAAAGCACGACCAGAGAGGAACATCCAGACCAGGAAACATTTCCAGTTGTTATCTCACAGTATACCAGTTCGGAGACTCAGGAAACACAGGGAATTGTCATGAGCCAGAATATGGACTCTGATATTGTGCAGACAACATTGTCTGTAGTTGCTAAAGAAGAAAATTCTTTGCACAAGATGGAGGAAGAAACGCCTATCATCTCATTAGCTGAAGTTATCAGGGAATTCCAGCAACAGGGACCTGAAGTAACAGAAGTCAAGAGTGGGTTGGAATCAACACTCTTAGGACTAAATCTACCCTTCAGTCAGGTCGATTTGAAAGGGGTAGATCAGCTATTTGTGGATACTTTATTCAAAAGTAACTCCACTTTATCGCCCTGGAGTAACTATGTTATTTCTCAAGGCAGGACAACTTGGCACACTAAATTTCCAATTTCTAGCACGGTTTTTACAAGAAACTCTAATGCAGAGAAACTCAGCCCGTTAACTGATTATCAGGGGAAGAAACCGCGACACCGAGGAGGGAAGATTGTTACGCCCGACTTTGAAGGAGGAAAGCGCCAGTTGAATTTATATCATGGGACCATGATGTGTAACATTATTCCTTTCAAAAGGAAGATATTGATGGATCAGTTAAGGATCTATAAAGGATGGAGGAAAATCACGGAGACAAGCTTTGCTGTGGCCAGCTTATGCGAGACTTCACTTCGGGAACATCCTTGGCTGAAAGGATTAAATCACGTGAGGGAGTGGACTAAGACAGTCGCCCAGAGGCGTAGAAGAATCCCGTTGATTGTGATCTTTCCCAGAGGGGTAAAATTACAACCTCCTGACAATTACCGGATTTTACCAAGCTATTGCATGGAATCCCGGCCGAAAACCAGGTACAAGGACCTATCCAAAGTATCCTTGGATTATGGAAATGGGAACGTCTTTATGCAGATGCAGGACAACCCACTGCTACAAGGAATATTGGAAACCTTTAGGCAGATACAGAACGGAGAGTGCTTAGGCATTATTCTGGGATGTACGGCGTGCTTTGACAAAAGATTTCTGCCAGAAACTTTTTTTTTAGGGGGAAGCTCTGTCATGAAATGCCGCCTTAACATCCCAGAATATTTTTCTCGGTCTCCAAATTTGAGAGGCCAAATTGAAACTTGTGAAAGGCAGATCTTGTCTAGATATACTTGAGGTGTCTTGGTAGATGCTTGTCATTTCTTTGTAAACTAGACTAGTCTCGTTTTGGTGTGTGCATTTGTTGTACAGAAGATAGTCAACTTACTATTTATTTAATTCTTACAACAGCAGTAACTAAGTGGTGATTAAACCGGGCAGATCAGAAAATATGGCTGGTCTGTGTGGTCACTTCAATTAGACTTGTTGTATATCTCATTTTGTAGCTATACAATATTAGTACTCATTAATGATACCTGATGCTATTATGTTGAGTATCATTAGATGTCCATCTTGAAGTAATATAATGTTTATGGATATGTTGGATGTATGTATGTGTAATTTCATATGAATATACGATGCTAGGAATAGGCTTCGTACATATTCTTTTTGTGTATATACGTCTCATTTCGTATACATACAAACTAACTAGTGCATTATGCTATGATGTTAAAGTATCATAATATGTCTAGTTTAATCAATATGTTTATGTGTATTGGAGGTTTGATATATTGATTTGTCATATGCAAACCTACCAATATGAAGTGTTATGCTATTGTCTGTGCATTAGCACATTGGCCAATGATTGTGTTGGAAGCAGAGGTGTAATGGTACAGACATTACCCACAATTGGTATAGGGTATATGTGCTAAACTTTCTCAGTGTATTGTGGACGTGCGTTCACGGTAATGCATGGGAACCTGGCACAGCTACTGGTCACGGCTTGTAAGCCCGGATGACCTGGCATTATTATAATACCTTTACCGATCCTGTGAACTGATAAACCAACTTTGGACGGAGCGGCTGTACGACACAGAATTTCTGTATTAGCGACATGGACATGGGGCGGCAGAAATGTAATCATTACAGGCGTGTGAGACAATTGAAAAGCCCGTCCCAGACTAAAGACAGTAGGGAGAAGGAGGATGGTGAACGCAGTAGAGCTGGAAGATAAACTTGGCCAGACTGGTCATTGTATATGTTTGTGTTATGATATGTTTTAATTAGGATTGCGCTGATGTAGAACTAGATATAACACATTCTTGACTTCCTTTCAAGCTCTCACAAGGAGCACCTATGTTGTAGATCTCAAGAACGAGTGACGACTAGGAGTGTCAGGACTGACAGGATCGTCAGAATACCGGCAAGCTGTTTCTTTTTTGGTTTCCACTGGAGAGTTGCTGATCTCTCACTGATCCAGACAGGATTCAGAGTTACGTATTGTATATTAATCATTTCACCTTCATGATTACTGTAGTACAGAAACTCATACGCATCCATCATCGTCTGGAAAAACCTTACATGTGTAATATGAGTAGTAAATAAATGTTGTAGTCTTGTAACTCATAGTTCTCTCGTTATATTTTAATTCCAATTGTGCATACGTGTTGTTGTGTACATTGGTGGGGGTTCACTTACACACCAAGGAAAGGAGCAGTCAGGGAGAAAAACCTGTACTGAGATAGTCGTCTATACTAATATATTTAGACTTAAACATCTATCTTAGCTAACCTTCTCTTTCCCATTCCTTGGCGAATATTCAGCACAGTTCATTTCATTTTGTAACGAGCCACTTGGAGCTGTTCGTTGGATATTCATGGGCTTAATCTGTAGTTCAGCCATATAGATTTTGTCCCTAGTCAGTTTCTGACTATTTGGGGTTGCTCGCCAGTGAATAATACTTTCATCTAGCCGGTGGGGAACCCCGACTTCTGACACCAGCTATGTTTAGCACTGAGGTGATCTCCTGTGTTCGGGTACAATGCGTGTCAGTGCGTTTCAATTGCCCCACAGTGTTTCTTTGTTCTGCCAGACGCTGTTCTCATAATCATGTCATGGTGCTATCGCTGACTGAGCGTCAGGACAGATGGAGATGCCGACATTCACCACGTCGACAGGACATAGGCCTACCACCGGTGCACATACTCAATGCATCGAGCGCATGTGAAGAACGGCCAAGGAAAGAAACAAGAGGCAGAATGGAACACACACAGGCATCTACTAGAGTCCTACATGTGCGAATTCATGTGGCGTCGATGGACTAAATGCGCTGGTCTCGATGTGTTCAACACCATTCTTGCTGAAGACAATGTTCGATTCTGGCCACCGCAAGAATAGCGCACCGCATAGAACATTGCTCACCGATAAAATTGCTCACCGAACTACGGCGCATCATAGGGAACCCCTGGATGTGACGTTATACCTTGGGATTCCGTTTGTTTGGGGTGAATTAAGGCAAAAGTACCGTGTCTACAATTTAAGTCAATCAATCAACGATCACGGCTTCTTCATCGGGTGTAGGAAAGCCACTGAGCTGCAGGTCTGGTCGAGAGGGCCAGTAGTTGAGTTGAGTCAAGAACCGACATCACTGCACTCAGGACATTCCCATATGTGCTCAGTCCCCTCGTTCAATAGCCAGCTAAGAGTCATACTACTAATCGTTCCCATCGCTATCTGATGAAATGTTCTCCTGGTCTTCCCTCTCAGATCTGAGATTCTTCCAGAACCCCTGCCGATCCCTCGCAAACTCATTCTTTCCACATATGGGTTCTCAATCTGTCCCTCTGCCTTCTCCACCTGGTCCCACAAGCGCACGACCACCTCCCCCTTGTTCATAGGCAAGAAACCACCAAGAGGTGCATTCCCTGCTAGCCTATCAGCCTGTTCATTCCCCCGTACACCAGCATTGCCAGGGCAAAATATCCATACAATTCTCACAATCTGTGACCTCTGAAGCGACGAGAGCCATTCCACGCGAAACATTCCTTTCTCCACCTTGCTAAGCATAGTCTTTGAATCCGTAATTAACACAACGTGTGTTGCAGTAGTCTCCTCTAGCCACCGGAATGCCGCTGTTATTGCCTCCACCTCCATTCTCATGCTGGAGGTCATAGTCTCAAATGCCAGATTCTCCTTTTTCAGGACTCGCCCATTAGTTTGCAATAAAGCCCCAGCCACTACGTCTGTTTCTCACCACTGACCCATCGGTGTAGATGACTATGTGACCTTGATGTGTGTTGCTCTGGATCAGCTGTTGCACTTCAAACTCAGTGCGGCCCGCTGCCCATTCTCTGTACTCACGACCCAGTGTTATTATTACATTGTGCCAGTCCGTCATGTCATCCGGAACTTCCACCCATTCTCTTTCACGATTGTTGTGTTATGTTGTTGTTTGTCCATCAAGAATGATGATGACCATTCATTTCATCCAGTGGGGTTGAGAGTATGGATCCGTGAGTTCTAAGATGGCTGATAAGGCCTATTTTTTTCTCGAAATGTTCTTTGACAATGTGGGCAAAGAATGCTTGACGTTTCTGGAGGAGGATTTTCTGTAGTGGTTTTTCTGTTCTGTCTTTTCTTCACAGCTCTTGCAGTCCTGGTTGCCTCACAAGTGACTGCACCCTTGCGTAATGATGTACGCCACGAATTTCGATCTCTGGCTGCAGTCTCCCAGGTGTCATGATTAATTCCAAAAGCATTCAGTGAGATTTTCAGAGTGTCTTTAAAGTGTTTCCTCTGGCCGCCTTGGGAGCGTTTACCACAACGCAACTCGCCGTAAAATATTCGTTTAGGGAGCCTGTGATCTGGCGTGCGAGTCAAGTGACCAGCCCAGCGAATATGATTCTTCATTAGTAGAGTGTGGATACTGGGCATGGACGCTCTTTCTAGGACTTCAGTGTCTGGGATCTTGTCTTGCCATTTAATCTTCAGTAACTTCCTAAGGCAGATTGATGGTCTCTAGATCACACACCTGCCTGTGTGAGGGCCAGTAACTCCTGCATGGTAGCAAGATGGCGGCCCCCGCGGTTGGCCTCGGTCGTTGGTACTGGTGAGTGTTGGCCTTGTCTCTCTCTGCCTGGAAACTCCACAGAAAGCACCAAATTAGTTGTACTGAAACGTGTCACGTCTGTTTAGTCACTGATGGTTAACAGCAAATGTTAAAGTGTCATCCGTGTCACTCGTTGACAGATGGCTCGATATCGTTGCTTGCATTCTGAGTCTGCAGCAAGACAATTTGAATTACAAAAGCAAATCAAATCAAATAATTCAATAGACAAATGATACAATAAATAACAAAAAAGCACTTGTGGTCGGCGCATGCTTGTTGTCGCCATGTGTTTACTATTTTAATATGGATATTTTAGTACAATTTTATAAATTGCTTTTAATTATGCACTTATTCTTACAAATACTATTACTAACTACCCATAAATAATAAATCATCATCAATACCTTATAAAACTTAAAAGAACATTATCTTGTCTGCAATCGATTTGGCAGCAGACCATGTTGCGCTGTGTTTTAACTTGTCGGTATGGGAGCCGGTTGTTCAAAAAGCAATGGCAAACTACTGGACGTAAACTTGCCAAGACATCAACAACAGCAGTAAAATGCTGGTGTTGACAGCAATGTCCTGTAAATAGGATATGCAAAAAAACTTTGCAAAGACAACTTATCACAAACATCAGAAAGAGGCAGTCATCATTTTTTTGGCCATGTTATGAGAAAACAAAAACTGGAACATGCCATGACACCCGGAAAAATTCACGGAAAGAGAGATAGAGCAGAAGAAGATTCTTGACAGTTGTGTCATGGCACGGAAGGGAGTCAACACACAATCTGATCCATGATATCGGAGATCACAAATTGTGGAGAGGAATGATCACCCACGCCAGCCTGCAAGTAACTGGATGATGATGATGCTGATGATAGTTAGCTAGATATTTGTTCTGTGCCACATTGTTTTCACATTTTAGAACAATTATGAACACAGTTTTGTTGATCATCAGCTGTCATAACTCTACACCCCCATTGTCCTGCATCTTTGTACAGACTTCTTGCATCTCTTGATATGTGTCCACCCACCTGTAATAACAACTTCCATCTCTTGATACTGTGTCCACCCACCTGTAATGACATCTTCTATCTTTTGATACTGTATAAACACAGAGTGGCCGATTAAATAAACATGGAGAGAGAGATCAAATTAACATGGAGAGACAGATCAAATAAACATGGAGAGGCATATCAAATAAACATGGAGAGTCAGATCAAATAAACATGGAGAGGCATATCAAATAAACATGGAGAGACAGATCAAATAAACATGGAGAGACATTTCAAATTAACATGGAGAGACATATCAAATAAACATGTAGAGACAGATCAAATTAATATGGAGAGAGATCAAATAAACATGGAGAGACAGATCAAATAAACATGGAGAGACAGATCAAATAAACATTGAGAGACAGATCAAATAAACATGGAGAGACAGATCAAGTAAACATGGAGAGACATATCAAATAAACATGGAGAGACAGATCAGATAAACATGGAGAGACAGATCAGATAAACATGGAGAGACATCAGATAAACATGGAGAGACATCAAATAAACATGGAGAGACAAATCAAATAAACATGGAGAGACAGATCAAATAAACATGGAGAGACAAATCAAATAAACATGGAGAGACACAGGATGTATGTGGTCATTACTGTAGTCTTCTAACATAAGATAAATCTGGCAGAGACACAGGGTGTATGTAATCATTACTGTAATCTTCTGACATCAGATAAACCTGCCAGAGACACAGGGTGTATGTGGTCATTACTGTAATCTTCTGACATCTGATAAATCTGGCAGAGACACAGGATGTATGTGGTCATTACTGTAATCTTCTAACATCAGATAAACTTGGCAGACACACAGGATGTATATAGTCACTACTGTAATTTTCTAACATCAGATAAACTTGGCAGAGACACAGGGTGTATGTAGTCATTACTGTAATCTTATGACAGATAAACCTGGCAGAGACACAGGATGTATGTAGCCATTACTGTAATCTTCTGAATCAGATAAACCTGGCAGAGACACAGGATACATGTAGTCATTACTGTAATCTTCTGACATCAGATAAACCTGGCAGAGACACAGGATGTATGTAGCCACAACTGTAATCTTCTGACGTCAGATAAACCTGGTAGAGACACAGGATATATGTGGTCATTACTGTAATCTTCTAACATCGGATAAACCTGGCAGAGACACAGGATATATGTAGTGACTACTGTAATCTTCTGACATCAGATAAACCTGGCAGAGACACAGGATGTATTTAGCCACTACTGTAATCTTCTGACATCAGATAAACCTGGCAGAGACACGGGATATATGTGGTCATTACTGTAATCTTCTGACATCAGATAAACCTGGCAGAGACACAGGATGTATGTAGCCACTACTGTAATCTTCTGACATCAGATAAACCTGGCAGAGACACAGGATATATGTAGTGACTACTGTAATCTTCTGACATCAGATAAACCTGGCAGAGAGACAGGATGTATGTAGCCACTACTGTAATCTTCTGACATCAGATAAACCTGGCAGAGACACAGGATGTATGTAGCCACTACTGTAATCTTCTGACATCGGATAAACCTGGCAGAGACACAGGATATATGTAGTGACTACTGTAATCTTCTGACATTAGATAAACCTGGCAGAGACACAGGATATATGTAGTGACTACTGTAATATTCTGACATCAGATAAACCTGGCAGAGACACAGGATGTATGTAGCCACTACTGTAATCTTCTGACATCAGATAAACCTGGCAGAGACACAGGATGTATGTAGCCACTATTGTAATCTTCTGACATCGGATAAACCTGGCAGAGACACAGGATATATGTAGTGACTACTGTAATCTTCTGACATCAGATACACCTGGCAGAGACACAGGATATATGTAGTGACTACTGTAATCTTCTGACATCAGATAAACCTGGCAGAGACACAGGATGTATGTAGCCACTACTGTAATCTTCTGACATCAGATAAACCTGGCAGAGACACAGGATGTATGTAGCCACTACTGTAATCTTCTGACATCAGATAAACCTGGCAGAGACACAGATGATGTAGATATGTAATTTGACATCAGATAAACCTGAATAATATTTCTTACTGTAATCTCCCAGCATAAACCTGGCAGAGACAGGATATATCATCATGTAATTTTGATAGATACCCTGAGTAAGATATATTGGTCATTTGTAAACTTCTAACACGAAACCTGTGAGACCAGATTATGTAGCCACATCAATTTCTGACTCAGATAAACCAGGCACAGGAACATGACTACTGTATGTTCACTAATAAACTTGGCAGACACAGATAATACCACGAACTTCTGATCATATAACTGTACTGTAACAATATTGTAGTCACATAAACCTGCACAGAAAATCAGATAATAGCAACGAATTATGTATACATGTAAATACCTGCAAGAAAGGATATGGAGGCATTATGTAATGTACTACTCTGTATTTAAAGTAACCTGGCAAGACATGGGATAGTATGTCATCACTGTAATCTTCTATAATCTTCTGGTCAGAGAAAGATGTAGGCATTACTGTAATCTTCTAGGTAACTGCAGAGACAGATATACTGGCAGAGAACTGGTAATGTAGTCATCATGTAATCTTGGCAAAAAGGACACAGGATATATGTAGTCACTACTGTAATCTTCTGACATCAGATAAACTTGGCAGAGACAGAGAATGTATGTAGTCACTACTGTAAACTTCTGACATCAGATAAACCTGGCAGAGACACAGGATGTATGTAGCCACTACTGTAATCTTCTGACATCAGATAAACCTGGCAGAGACATGGGATATATAGTCATCACTGTAATCTTCTGACATCAGATAACCCTGGCAGAGACAAGGATATATGTGGTCATTACTGTAATCTTCTCACATCGGATAAACCTGGCAGAGACAAGGATATATGTGGTCATTACTGTAATCTTCTTACATCAGATAAACCTGGCAGAGACACAGGATGTATGTAGCCACTACTGTAATCTTCTGACATCAGATAAACCTGGCAGAGACACAGGATGTATGTAGCCACTACTGTAATCTTCTGACATCAGATAAACCTGGCAGAGACACAGGATGTATGTAGCCACTACTGTAATCTTCTGACATCAGATAAACCTGGCAGAGACACAGGATGTATGTAGCCACTACTGTAATCTTCTGACATCAGATAAACCTGGCAGAGACATGGGATATATAGTCATCACTGTAATCTTCTGACATCAGATAACCCTGGCAGAGACAAGGATATATGTGGTCATTACTGTAATCTTCTGACATCAGATAAACCTGGCAGAGACACAGGATATATAGTCATCACTGTAATCTTCTGACATCAGATAACCCTGGCAGAGACAAGGATATATGTGGTCATTACTGTAATCTTCTAACATCGGATAACCCTGGCAGAGACAAGGATATATGTGGTCATTACTGTAATCTTCTAACATCGGATAAACCTGGCAGAGACAAGGATATATGTGGTCATTACTGTAATCTTCTGACATCAGATAAACCTGGCAGAGAACAGGATGTATGTAGCCACTACTGTAATCTTCTGACATCAGATAAACCTGGCAGAGACATGGGATATATGTGGTCATTACTGTAATCTTCTAACATCGGATAAACCTGGCAGAGACAAGGATATATGTGGTCATTACTGTAATCTTCTAACATCGGATAAACCTGGCAGAGACACAGGATGTATGTAGCCACTACTGTAATCTTCTGACATCAGATAACCCTGGCAGAGACAAGGATATATGTGGTCATTACTGTAATCTTCTAACTATAGATAAACCTAGCAGAGACACAGGATGTATGTGGTCATTACTGTAATCTTCTGACATCAGATAAACCTGGCAGAGACACAGGGTATATGTAGGCACAACTGTAATCTTCTGACATGAGATAAACCTGGCAGAGACACAAGATATATAGTCATCGCTGTAATCTTCTGACATCAGATAAACCTGGCAGAGACACAGGATTATGTCACCACTACTGTAATCTTCTGACATCAGATAAACCTTGCAGAGATACAGGATGTATGTCATTACTGTAATCTTCTAACATCCGATAAACCTGGCAGAAATACAGGATGTATGTCACCACTACTGTAATAATCTGACATCAGATAAACCTGGCAGAGACACAGGATGTATGTGGTCATTACTGTAATCTTCTAACATCAGATAAACCTGGCAAAAACACAGGATGTATGTAGCCACTACTGTAATCGTCTGACGTCAGATAATCCTGGCAGAGACACAGGATGTATGTGTTCATTACTGTTATCTTCTAACATCAGATAAACCTGGCAGAGACACAGGATATATGTAGGCACAACTGTAATCTTCTGACATCAGATAAATCTGGCAGAGACACATGATGTATATAGCCACTACTGTAATCTTCTGACATCAGATAAACCTTGCAGAGACACAGGATATATGTAGGCACAACTGTAATCTTCTGACGTCAGATAAACTTGGCAGAGACAAGGATATATGTGGTCATTACTGTAATCTTCTAACATCGGATAAACCTGGCAGAGACAAGGATATATGTGGTCATTACTGTAATCTTCTAACATCAGATAAACATGGCAGAGACACAGGATGTATATAGCCACTACTGTAATCTTCTAACATCAGATAAACCTGGCAGAGACACAGGATATATGTAGGCACAACTGTAATCTTCTGACAGAACTTTCATTGTGAGAATGTTACAGGTTTCTTGAGATCAGGTTAATATCAGTTGACTTGACTTTCACATGTTGGGAAATGTGGATTAGTCATGAACAGTGGGCTGGCTGTGGCATTGATTTAATGCTATCAAATGTATGCCTAGTTTTACAAGTCAGAGTTTGCCTGTCTGTGCACTGTATGTTGTGATGTTTCCATAGCGTGAGTTTAAGATATTATGCATACTGATTAACAGATAGTGACATCTGATATCAAGAGTGAACCAAAATTGTATGATGTAATCTTGTGAGAAATGGCTGTACTATCTTCTGTTCTGTCTCCAGGCCTGTGAAGGAGAGCATTGATTGAGGACTTGAAGCATGTCTGAGCAGTAGGAAAATATGGGTTTTAGTTAGCAGCTTTCATATTTGAAATCAACTACCTTAAGTTGGAGGTACAACAATCCTACAGTTAGAGGTACAACAATCCTACAGTTGGAGGTACAACAATCCTACAGTTAGAGGTACAACAATCCTACAGTTTGAGGTACAAAATCCTACAGTTGGAGGTATGACAATCCTACAGTTAGAGGTACACCAATCCTATAGTCAAAGGTACAACAATCCTACAGTTGGAGGTACAACAATCCTACAGTTGGATGTACAACAATCCTACAGTTAGGGGTACAACAGTCCTACAGTTAGAGGTACAACAATCCTACAGTTTGAGGTACAAAATCCTACAGTTGGAGGTATGACAATCCTACAGTTAGAGGTACACCAATCCTATAGTCAAAGGTACAACAATCCTACAGTTGGAGGTACAACAATCCTACAGTTGGATGTACAACAATCCTACAGTTAGGGGTACAACAGTCCTACAGTTAGAGGTACAACAATCCCACAGTTAAAGGTTCAACAATCCTACAGAAATAGGTACAACAACCCTACAGTTGAAGGTACAACCACCTGTACAGTTAAGAGGTACAACCACCTGTACAGTTAGCAGTACAACCATCAGTACAGAGAGACCTACAACCCCCAGTTAGAGTACAGTCAGAGTTGTACAATTGCTAACCACAATATATGAAAGGGTAGAGTGACAACTACTCTGAAGCTACAGGTGGAGTTGGAGACATGGCTGAAGCGCCACCAACAAAGCCAGATCTCCAGGATGACAGTCAAACAACCTTGGACATCAGGCTGCCAGGGGAATCCCCATCACCAACACATGATCATCATGACAGTGCAGCTTTGTCCCTGGGGATGAAGTCCGAAGGGTCACCTACAGCAGCTGAGTCCAAGTACGGCTTCTCACAAATGACAGATATGGCCGGCAGATTTGAGGAGTGCAATAAGATGTACATTTGCCATTTGTGTGATTTCCGGACAGCTTTTAGAAACAGTCTATTGAACCACCAAGCAGTGCATTCAGACTTCAGACCATGGGTGTGCAATGTGTGTGAGTATGCTGCCAAGAGGAAGCAAGACTTGAAGAAACATCTGCACACCATACACGGCTTGATGGTTGAGTCAACAATGCTCAAACCTGTGGGTTTGCCTCATGTCAACTCCAGCATCACATCTGGCTTATTGTCCAGGGGAGAGAGTGGGGAGGAGAATTCCTGGGATGGCATTAAAGGAAGCAAAATGCCAGACTTGGATTCAGTATACACCAACTCACACTTCCTGCCACCTGCGACTGACATGCCGGCGGCAGACATGATGGCCGTCTCCATCAAGCAGGAGCAATTGGATCTGACAGGTCAGAAGCAGCTGCCTAGTATGTCTAACTTCATCGGCCGAAGCCCACCAGAGTCTGACTGTGACTTGCCCATTTCATTTCCCCCAGTTGTGATGTCTACAGACAGCATGGCCAACCATGCCCACAGCATGTCCAAGCTGTACGAACCTTCACAGCGTTCTAGAAGTTACAGCAGCAGCCAAGATAAGGGCAAGAGCCCTAAAGACCTCAAGTTGTCCTTGAACTATTCTAAGCACATTTCAGACTGTGATTATCCTCTACAGGGATTTCCTACACCAGCCCGAAAGAGGCCTCGTAATAATCCCATTGACAGCCAGGCATGCCCAGAAGCCTCGCAGGAACATTCCACACCTCCACTCAAACCTGTCAAGCTGATGGATTGTGCTGATGACCTGCCCTGCAGCAGCTCTGTTGGTGCTAGTCACAGTCGAAGCAGCCAGACCCAGACTTGGTTCATGTGTGAATTCTGTGACATCATGTTCTTCCAGAGGGCCATGTACCTGATGCATGCCGGCCTACATTCAGCTGACAACCCGTGGTGCTGTGCCGTGTGTGGTAGCAGTTTTACAGAGAAGTACAGCTTCACCTCACATTTCATCAACCAGCACTGACTGCACAACACACACCTGACATGTGACTAGTACACACACAACACACATATGACATGTGACTTGTACACACACACACACACAACACCTGACATGTGACTTGCACACACGCAACACACATCTGACGTGACTTGCGCACACACAACACACACCTGATGTGACTTGCACACACACAACACACATCTGACATGTGACTAGCACACACGCAACACACATCTGGCATGTGACTTGTACACACACACACACACACACCTGACATGTGACTTGTACATACACACACAATCACACCTGACATGTGACTTGTACACACACAACACACATCTGACTTGCACACACACACACACCTGACATGTGACTTGTACACACACAACACACATCTGACATGTGACTCGTACACACACACAACACACACCAGACATGTGACTTGCACACAACACACACCTGACATGTGACTTGCGCACACACACAACACACACCTGACATGTGACTTGTACACACACATCTAACATGTGACTTGTACACACACAAAACACCTGACATGTGACTTGCACACACAACACACACCTGACATGTGACTTGCACACACACCTGACATGTGACTAGTACACACATGACAAGTGACTTGCACACACACACCTGACATGTGACTTGCACACACACACCTGACATGTGACTAGTACACACCTGACAAGTGGCTTGCACACACACACACACACACCTGACATGTGACTTGTACACACACAATACACATCTAACATGTGACTTGTACACACACCTGACATACGACTTGCATACACACACTTGTGACTTGCACACACACACCTGTCATGTGACTTGAGCATACACACACACACACCTGACATGTGACTTGCACACACACACCTGACATGAGACTTACACACACACACCTGACATGTGACTAGTACACACCTGACAAGTGGCTTGCACACACACACACACACACACACACCTGAAGTGAGACTTGCACACACACACCTGACATGTGACTTGTACACACACAATACACATCTGACTTGTTTTCTTGTGCATACACCTGACATGTGACTTGCGCAAACACACACACCTGACTTGTGGACTGCACACATCCCAGTTACAGCTCACTAAATGTTGATTGATTGAGATAAACCTGATTTGTGGACTGCACACATCCCAGTTACAGCTCACTAAATGTTGATTGATTGAGACACACCTGATTTGTGGACTGCACACATCCCAGTTACAGCTCACTAAATGTTGATTGATTGAGACACACCTGATTTGTGGACTGCACACATCCCAGTTACAGCTCACTAAATGTTGATTGATTGAGACACACCTGACTTGTAGACTGCACACATCCCAGATACAGCTCACTAAATGTTGATTGATTGAGATAAACCTGATTTGTGGACTGCACACATCCCAGTTACAGCTCACTAAATGTTGATTGATTGAGACACACCTGACTTGTGGACTGCACACATCCCAGTTACAGCTCACTAAATGTTGATTGATTGAGATAAACCTGATTTGTGGACTGCACACATCCCAGTTACAGCTCACTAAATGTTGATTGAGACACACCTGATTTGTGGACTGCACACATCCCAGTTACAGCTCACTAAATGTTGATTGATTGAGACACACCTGACTTGTGGACTGCACACATCCCAGATACAGCTCACTAAATGTTGATTGATTGAGACACACCTGACTTGTGGACTGCACACATCCCAGATACAGCTCACTAAATGTTGATTGATTGAGACACACCTGACTTGTGGACTGCACACATCCCAGATACAGCTCACTAAATGTTGATTGATTGAGACACACCTGATTTGTGGACTGCACACATCCCAGTTACAGCTCACTAAATGTTGATTGATTGAGACACACCTGACTTGTGGACTGCACACATCCCAGTTACAGCTCACTAAATGTTGATTGATTGAGACACACCTGATTTGTGGTCTGCACACATCCCAGTTACAGCTCACTAAATGTTGATTGATTGAGACACACCTGACTTGTGGACTGCACACATCCCAGTTACAGCTCACTAAATGTTGATTGATTGAGATAAACCTGATTTGTGGACTGCACACATCCCAGTTACAGCTCACTAAATGTTGATTGATTGAGATAAACCTGATTTGTGGACTGCACACATCCCAGTTACAGCTCACTAAATGTTGATTGATTGAGATAAACCTGATTTGTGGACTGCACACATCCCAGTTACAGCTCACTAAATGTTGATTGATTGAGATAAACCTGATTTGTGGACTGCACACATCCCAGTTACAGCTCACTAAATGTTGATTGATTGAGATAAACCTGATTTGTGGACTGCACACATCCCAGTTACAGCTCACTAAATGTTGATTGATTGAGATAAACCTGATTTGTGGACTGCACACATCCCAGTTACAGCTCACTAAATGTTGATTGATTGAGACACACCTGACTTGTGGACTGCACACATCCCAGTTACAGCTCACTAAATGTTGATTGAGACAGACACACCTGATTTGTGGTCTGCACACATCCCAGTTACAGCTCACTAAATGTTGATTGATTGAGACACACCTGACTTGTGGACTGCACACATCCCAGTTACAGCTCACTAAATGTTGATTGATTGAGACACACCTGACTTGTGGACTGCACACATCCCAGTTACAGCTCACTAAATGTTGATTGATTGAGACAGAAACACCTGACTTGTGGACTGCACACATCCCAGTTACAGCTCACTAAATGTTGATTGATTGAGACACACCTGACTTGTGGACTGCACACATCCCAGATACAGCTCACTAAATGTTGATTGATTGAGACACACCTGACTTGTGGACTGCACACATCCCAGATACAGCTCACTAAATGTTGATTGATTGAGATAAACCTGATTTGTGGACTGCACACATCCCAGTTACAGCTCACTAAATGTTGATTGACTGAGACAGACACACCTGACTTGTGGACTGCATACATCGCAGTTACAGCTCACTAAATGTTGATTGATTGAGACACACCTGACTTGTGGACTGCACACATCCCAGTTACAGCTCACTAAATGTTGATTGATTGAGACACACCTGATTTGTGGACTGCACACATCCCAGTTACAGCTCACTAAATGTTGATTGATTGAGACACACCTGACTTGTGGACTGCACACATCCCAGTTACAGCTCACTAAATGTTGATTGATTGAGACACACCTGACTTGTGGACTGCACACATCCCAGTTACAGCTCACTAAATGTTGATTGATTGAGACACACCTGACTTGTGGACTGCACACATCCCAGTTACAGCTCACTAAATGTTGATTGATTGAGACACACCTGATTTGTGGTCTGCACACATCCCAGTTACAGCTCACTAAATGTTGATTGATTGAGACACACCTGACTTGTGGACTGCACACATCCCAGTTACAGCTCACTAAATGTTGATTAATTGAGACACACCTGACTTGGAGCCTAGTCATATGTTAATTGACATTCTCATGTCTCACCTATGGCCTTTAGAATTCTTTTATTCAGGCACTGTGTTTCAGTGTTTATATTTATCATGTATTTTCTGACATGTTTGAATGTCTTTATAGTTTGGTCACAACTGTCAAAGATAGTCTGGCATGCTACAATTCTAGTTGGCCTGGATGTTTGATGTCATGTTATCAGCATGTGAATCTGGCTACCAGAGTTTTTCCCTATAGAATCTACACATGGTCACAGGGCGCCAGTCAGCCCAGCAATGGTTGAGAACTGAGTTCTCTTCTGATAGCAAGTGTTATTGTTATGTGTGACATAAAACATCATTAGGCCAACCAATCAGTCATATCTCTATAGCAAGTGCTATTTCTGTGTGTGACATAAAAACAATTGGGCCAACCAACCAGTCATGTCTCTATAGCAAGTGTTATTTCTATATGTTACATAAACATCATTTGGCCAACAAACCAGTCATATCTCTATAGTGATATTTCTATGTATTATATAAACAATTGAATGAACCAAATAGGCATGTCTCTCTAGTATTGATATTTCTATGTATTACATAAACACAATTGAATGAACCAACCACTCATGTCTCTATAGTGACTTATATTTCTATGTATTACAGAAACACAATTGAATGAACCAACCAGTCATGTCTCTAGTAATTAATATTTCTATGTATTACATAAACACAATTGAATGAACCAACCAATCTAATAATTGATATTTCTATGTATTACATAAACACAATTAAATGAACCAACCAGTCATGTCACTCTTTTTTTTTTTGCATATCCTTTAGAGGACATCGTTGTCAACACCAGCATCTTTCAGCTGTATGTTGATCTCTTGGCAAGATTATGCTCAGTAGTTTGCCATTGCTTTCTGAGCGGCCGGCTCACATACCCCGTAAGTTACCGATGCGATTCGAACCACTGCTGATTCTCACCGTCATCACGCCACCGACGAGAGTATACAAGATTACGGAGAAAAGTCATAACCTCTAAGCCACGAAGCCGGCCATGTCTCTCTAGCGACTTACATTTCTATGTATCACATAAACACAATTGAATGAACCACCCACTCTAGTAATTGATATTTCTATGTATTACATAAAGACAATTGTATGAACCAAGTCATGTCTCTCTAGTAATTGATATTTCTATGTATTTTTTTTTAAATGTTGCATATCTCTTACAGGACGTTGCAGTCAGCACCAGCATTTTCAGCTGCTGTTGATGTACTAGGCAAATTTTACGTTCAGTAGTTTGCCATTGTTTTCTGAACGACCGCTCACATACTCCCTAAGTTACCAATGTGGCGTGATCCGCTGCCGAATCTTGCAGCTGCTGTTTTCCTCACGTGGATATACAGGATTGCGAACAATGTCGTTAACTCCTTGGCCAGGGAGACCCTATTTCATAAACACAATTGAATGAACCAATCAGCCATGTCTCTCTAGTGACTTATATTTCTATGTATTACATAAACACAATTGAATGAACCACCCATGGGAAATATTATGAAGCATGTCTTAAAGCAGCACAAGTGCACACAACAATACAGACATGGGAAATATGAAGCATGTCTTAAAGCAGCACAAGTGCACACAACAATACAAACATGGGAAATATGAAGCATGTCTTAAAGCAATACAAGTGCACATAATACAAACATGGGGAATATGAAGCATGTCTTAAAGCAATAACAGTGCAAACAATACAAAAATGGGAAATCACCTGCTCTGATGTGCACCCCCTCTTCTCTCTCTCTCTCTCTTCCCCCCCCCCCCCCCCCCCCTTATCCATACTCAAATCAGGCGCATGAAGGCAGACATTATTGGTCCAGACACATACTCTAAGGCTCTCAGCTGAGAGATATGGCTGAATACCTCTAAGCTATAAACCCTTGGATGTGAGAGCCGGGCCGTTACTCACCTACTGCAAAATGGAGGTGAGGTGCTGAGCACGCTACATGCTTAGTTCAGATACCTGTTCGAAGGATCTCAGGTGGGGGATATGAGGGACCCCCGGATGAGAGGGCCTGGCCGTCAATCGCTCTCTGATGCATGGAGGTAGTGTGCTGAGCCGACAGCACATGTAGCCTACCTTGTGAGCGATACTTAAGGTGGCAAAGCGGTTCAGTCGCATGAAGTGGTTACGATGAAAGCCTGTATCTAGACTCGTAGAGTGAGCGTAGTCAAAGGTAGAAAAACACGAAATGGAAAGCTTGGCTAGCGAATCCATCACGTGGAAGTCCGAAGCAAAAACTTGATGAGTGAATGTCATCCGCAGACAGTCCGTCCCTGGTTTGTGTGTGGAGCGACTAGTGGCAAAACGAAATACCCAATACATGGAAGTGAGGAATTAAAGCAGCCATGAGCAGGATGTGACAATTCCTCGGGCGAGCCCAGGCTCAGAGAACTATGTGCTGGCCCTGCAATTATGGAAGCCTTCTTGGATAGCAGGGAATGCCCATGGTCTGCTCCTGCCCTGCCTTCCCTTGAGGGTTGACCGTGATGTCTTTTACCATTTTACCTTGACCAGCTGAGATATGAGCGACACCACAAAAAATTTCTCTCGAAACCTCCAGGACGGTTAACCTGATCAAAAACGTCCACCAAAGTTGGATATGCAGGCCTAAGGGTGGCAAATTAAAACTGGCACAATGCAAAAACGTCCGAGTGAAATGTCTTAAGTGCCCAGAACAGCTCTGACTATCTAGTTTTCCAAATTCCTTGTGACCAGAACAGCTTTAACTAGCTAGTTTTCCGAATGTCCGTCATGCCCGGAACAGCTCTGACTAGCTAGTTTTCCTAATGTCCGTCGTGCCCGGAACAGCTCTGACTATCTAGTTTTCCGAATGTCTGTTGTGCCCGGAACAGCTTTGGCAATATGTCTTCCGGGCACAACGAAAAGCACATGTCTGAATCGAAAGCTCGCTGAGTGGATACTGTCTGCAGACCGGGCTAGTTTGTGCAGGGAGCGGCCCATAGCGAATGAAATGCCCACTATATTGAAGTGAGGAATTAAAGTAGCCATGAGCAGGGTGTGGCGATTCCCTCGGTGAGCCCTGCACTACAGCACTATATGCCGGCTCTGCAACTATGGAAGCCTCTCTTGGATGGCGGATAATGCCCATGGACTGTCCCTGCCTTCCCTTGAGGGCTGATCGTGAAGTATTCGACCGTTCTAACTTGACTAGCTGGGATGTGGACGGCACCACAAAAGTGAGAGTACCCCCAGGAATGCTAACCTGGTCAAAAATGCACGCAAAAGTCAGATGTGTTGACCTAAGGGTCTAGGCCCAAGGGTCCATAAGAATACACCGCAGTTACATCTGAAAAAACACTCCAGATGAACGCAGAAAAAGAAGTGTGTTACACATGTCAGAGGGAAGCAACGGAGAAAGTCTGGAATATTCTTGCAATATTTGTCAAACTTTTCACCAAATCACAATCCAGTATTTAACAATATCCAGCAACAATGGAGAGTATCAAAAACTAACAAAACATCAAACAAACAGATGATGTTCTAGTATGACTGCAGTAGGGAAAAACCCAGTGAATTCATGAAACTATTCACAAAACTAAATTAGTACCTAGGACAATAACATAGCTACAATTGGCCACCAAAAGCAGAGAAATAAAATACTGTGCAACAAAACAGTGACAAAAGATAGTGCTTTGGATGGATAGCAAATAACATGGACTGAATTTATAAACGCCAAGTTCTAGTAGAAGAAGAAATCAAATGGACAATCAAGGCACATATCATTTTACACAATAAAATACAGCCACCAATGAGGTCTGGAAGAACATATCTGGAGAACTAAACCAACAAAAACACAATCCTGGAATAGTTAGTTAGTTAGTTAGTCGACAGATCATCCTCGTTGCACATCGGACCATTCAGTCCATAAGTGCTCGGATCCCCTCCTCAGCAAATCCCGCAGCGTGTAGCGGCTAACGACGCCAGTTCTGTGTTGGTTTATCAATCTTCTTTGGCTTCCTGCGTAGTGTTCTTGTTTGGCCACCCCTCTTTTAATTTGCTGCTCTCGCAGTCTGGCCATTGTTGTAGATTCACAGTCATCACTTGGTTCTTGCAAAAGTCTCACTTCTCGTAGAGCATTCAGAATGTCAGCCTGGTCCATGGCGCGTCCGCCCTCCACAGTAGCCTCACCTGCGAGCTTGTCAGCCCGCTCATTTCCTTGTACTCCCGCATGACCTGGCACGAAGATGAAACTAATCTTTGCCAGCCGAGACCGCTCCAGAGGCAGCAACCATTCTCTTCGGATCGACCCCTCCTCTATCCTCTTGATCATGTTCATTGAGTCGCTAAGGAAACAAGCCCTAGTGAATGTCTGTGTCTCGAGCCATGTTATTGCTTTACTTACTGCCCTGCCATGACTTCCATGGTCAGGCTACTTGTGGTTTCAGTGAAAGCACCAGAGTCCTCCTTCACAATTCTCCCTCCGGCCCGAGCTGTAAAGGCCCATGAGCTTCTCACATGTCGGACGACCGACCCATCTGTGTAGATGACCGCGTCACTGTCTAGCGAATTCTCGAAAATCAACGCTTGTACTTCAGCCTCCACAGCAGCCGGATTTTCTTGTCTGCATTTTCTATCTAGTTGGATGCAAACTGAAAAGGATGTGCAGAAGTCTGTTGGCACTTGCACCCACTCCTCGCCAGGTTCTAAGTCCTCAAGTGAACACACCTGTTGAAGAATGTCTTCGGCTTGACCCATCCACGACCGTCCTCTTTTTAACCTGCTGCCCTTCACCTTCCTAATTTCACTATGCAGTGGATGCTGTGTGTTTGCGTTAATTCTGAGGTAGGCGCGTGCCCTGCAAACTTGCATTCTCTCTTCAATGGTTGGAAAATCAAGAAGGTAGCGCATCGCCCTGCATGCTGTATCTCTTGTACATCCAAGAATAATGCGCATAGCTTCATTCTGTATCCTTTCCATCCTTTCTATCTGCTTATGGCTGAGAGTCAGGATTGCCATTGCATACTCCAAAACAGACATGACCAGCCCCTCGTACAGAAGACATAGATGGCGCTGCTCACAGTTTGCTGCCGCCATCACCCGCATCGCTGCCAAGCCCCGCTTGGCCTTTGTTATCACCTGGTCTATGTGCACATTATAAGCAAGGCTTCGATCAAACCGTATCCCCAGGTAATTCATTGCCTGCGTTCTTTCCACCGTCTCTGAACACAGCATTACAGTTGGTGTTGGATTGTTGACAATATGATTATTCAACGAGAACCAAGTCACTGTTGCCTTTGTTGGGTTGACCATTGCCCCAGCTTCATCACACCAAGTACTTATGCGATTGAGTTCGGTTTGTAGTTCCACAGCAACCTCCTCTCTATCCTTACCCTGACGATACACTAAAACATCATCGGCATATGACAATGTCCTGCCAGGTCCAGTGATCTGCTCACTGGTGATTCTCACTGTGTAGGCGTTGAACAGTACCGGAGATAATGGTGATCCCTGTGGTAGGCCAGGATATATTGTTGTTGGTTCCGAAGTCCAACTGCCACATCTAAAAACTACTTTCCGTTGGAAGAGGGCTGCAGCGATCCAACTAAGGAGGAATGGACTTACGTTTAGTTCAAGAAGCTGAAACATTAAAAAATCCAGTGGTACTCTGTTGTATGCGTCCTCAAGATCAATCGCTGCAGCAACAGTTTCAGTGCCTGAGTGGAAACCTTCATAGACATCATGGGCAAAGACTGCTGCATTGGTCCAGGTTTCTCTTTTTGGACGGTACCCACCCAGGGTAGGTGGGAAAACACCTTGCCTCTCTAGTTGGCTTGATATTTTCCTGGCAATTACCTTCTCCAGCAGCTTGCCTACTGTATTCTGCATGGTTATAATTCGATATCCCTGAATTTTTTTGTGGTCTTTGTCAGGCTTCGGCAAGGGAATCAGATAGCTATGTAACCATTCCTCCTTGATGCTAGCACTCCCTATACTGTTGTTGTACATGTCTGCTAGTTTCTCTAGCTCATTGTCGGTACACCTATTTATGTCGTCGTATCTTATGCCATCAGGACCTGGAGCACTGTTTTTTGATCGTCGAAGCACAGCCTTGATTTCTTTCACTGTCACTGTGTCTTCATCCGAAGTGTTCTGGGCCTTGCATCTGTCTGAGGTGACCTCCTTGGCCAGATTCCGGCCTCCCATGTCTGTCTGGTTGCTCTGCTCAAGGTAGCGTTCAAAGAGGGCTTTGCCCTTGTCCTCATCAGTCCTCTGCCAGATGAGGTCAGCACCTTGGAAGTCAGAAATGCTCTTATTCTTGACTACCCCACTCATGCTTTTATGTAGTCGCCAGAACAATTTCAGTGACTTGTCTGTGCTTACTCTTTGACACACCTCTGCCCATTTTTCGCTTTTAACCACCGTGACCAGTTTTTTGAAATAGCTTACTTTTGTGTGCATCTCTCTTTCTAAGTGCAAGCAGGGACTAGGATGACCAGCTCTGTTCTTCTTGGCATTTTGCCATCTCCTTACAGCACTACGCTTATCCACCCAAGCCTTCTCCACCTCGAAACTCCACCACGGTGGCTGCTCCCAGCTTTTTCTCCTGCCCTGAAACGTTCTGCGCTTGTCACGTCTTATTTTGCTCACCACATCTTGCCCTGTACTGTCATACTGGAACGTCTTTACCTTTAGCTTGTGCTGCCTGGTTCTGCCTTTCTCCACCAATATGCTGCAAGGGTGGTGGTCGCTGCCATGGTGTCCTAGGACACCCCATCTACACACTGTAGTGAGTGAAGGTGAAACTAGCGCCAGATCAATAGCACTGTCCTCATCGCCTGGACGGCTTGCTGTCCTGGTGACACAGCCACTGTTGATACAAACCAGGACAAACCATCTGGCATTCTTCTTCCCTGGTGTTTCATAAGGTGTTCCAGGGCCTCAAAGTTGTGATGCCATCTTAGTCCCAACATTTACAGGAGACTCCCCCAGCTGGCCCATCAAGAACAGCTGCATGTATGCTGGTTGGCCTCAAGGAAAGGCCATAATCCTGGAATAATAATGAGACAAATACAACAATCTCGAACGAATACAAAGTTCTATCAACAGAAATGAACATCTTCAACTGTCTTTCATCTCCCAATAGAGCAATAGCTGGCGACCAACTCAAGTTGGGCCCTGTGTAGACTTGTTCATGGTGATTTCAGTCACAAGTACAGAGAATGTTTAAAAGGATTGCCTTAACTACACCTTGGACAGTTGCAGCCTGTGGTGACTAGGAGGCCCAATATACGGAAGAAAAGCTAAGCAGCCATGTGCAGGACTTGATGTATCCCAGCATCATGTTGGCTCTGTGTGCAGGACTTGATGTACCCCAGCATCATGTTGGCTCTGTGTGCAGGACTTGATGTACCACAGCATCATGTTGGCTCTGCACTTATGGAAGCCTTCTTGGATGGCGGTAGGTGCCCAGGGTCTGCCCCTGCCTTTCCTTGAGGCCAACCAGCATACATGCAGCTGTTCTTGATGGGCCAGCTGGGGGAGTCTCCTGTAAATGTTGGGACTAAGATGGCATCACAACTTTGAGGCCCTGGAACACCTTATGAAACACCAGGGAAGAAGAATGCCAGATGAATCAGTCAAAAATATTTCAACTCTGCTGTCAGCAGGTGTGATGCAATTACGTCTAAATCAAAAAAGTATTGGAGGAATGAAATAAAAGACGTCTTGTTCACACTTGGGGGGAGTTTGCAGGTAGAGTTTTCTACAGGAAGACTATCGTGGTTGCTCTGGTAGGAACACCAAACAATAGTAGAATTCCTTATTCATGACAGGCTGAGTCTCCTAAACTGATGCGGTCAGTCGCTTACTAACCCTCTTTAGTGGCCTATTACGACATGCATGGAAGGTGACAGTGTTACCATTCTTGATTGCCTGTGCAGGACTAACACGCAGGCCAGAATAAACGAACTGCTGATGCCGGTGTGTGTCTTAACTGTGTTGGTAAACAAATTGTTCACTGTCAGGTCTTAGTCAGATGACTGAGCTACCATATGACAGCAGGCGGTACTACCTGCTTTCTTTTAGCATCAAATGTTGGGATTTAGTCAGATGTGACTGAACTACCATATAACAATAGGCGGTACTACCTGCTTTCTGTTAGTGCTGAATGTTGGGATTTAGTCAGATATGACTGAGCTACTGTATGGCGAAGGCATTACTGAAGGCTTTCTGTTGGTGCTGAATGTTAGTCGGTGCTCACCAAACCTGACACCCCACATAGTGCCAACAACTTCGAGCTGAGGAGTGCAATTAGAAGGGTATAAGCCTTATCCTAGTGCAAGGAAATGGAACCTAAAGACTAAATGTCACCACAGGGCAGACCAGGCCTAAAGCCTTGGTTGGCAACTGGTCTAGAATGGAAGCTCCAACATGCAGACAGGAGCATTTCTTTGCTGATCCGGCAACTTGTCTTGTTCCTGATGTATTGGTGTTACCTTTCCTCTAGATTACTCTAGGCAGGCTGAGAAAGGGATCATGCTGCATGGGCAACACATCACCCCTACAATTCAGCCCAAGCTTTGTGCAGTGGAGAAGTATACCTCCATCCCTGGTCCCCGCCAGGGTTGTTATTATGTCAAGGCAACAAGGTGCCAGTCAAACAAAATGTCAACTATCTCAGATTTGTGGTCACATTCAACACTGACAATATCCTATAAGCAGCCATTGCATCTCTGCCCAGACTCTCAGGCACACTGATTCAACTAGGTGCCAGCCAAAGCAGTTACTGCACAAATAATCTAGCAAACACCGACACATATGCCAAACACTGACCACATGTATACACATGGACATTACAAGAAAGTAGAGGCCTCTAAATGCAATACATAAATACAGCAATAACATCTGGACCAGATGTACAAGTCTAGGCCACACTAAGCAGGCCGTGTGTACCCCAACAGGCTGATCATTTCAGATACATTGCCACATCAAACACTACTGCAAACAAACACAAAACAAAAAAACAACTGTAGACATAAATCACTACTGTAGACACATGATTCACTACTATAGACAGATGCCACATTAATCACTACTATAGACAGATGCCACATTAATCACTACTGCAAACAAACATAAAACATGGCTAGATGTAAATCACTACTGTAGACACAAATCACTACTATAGACAGATACCACATTAATCACTACTGTAAACAGAACAAAACACGACTCTAGATATAAATCACTACTGTAGACACATAAATCACTACTGTAGACAGATGCCACATTAATCACTACTGTAAACAAACAACAAAAAAAACAAGAAAATTACTGCAGACATAAATCACTACTCCAGACATATAAATCACTACAATAAACAGATGCCACATAAATCACTACTGTAGTGGTACTGAATCTCAAAGTGAGACATACAGACACAGGATGTTATACAGGCTCTAATTAAACTAAGATAAGTTAGAAAGGGGAATCAATATGGTGAGCTGAAACACTGACATTTTCAAGAGGCATAAAAACATCCAAGTACAAACACAACAGCAAGTTTAACACGCACCCACACAATGTACAGGGGAATTACACAAGTGTAGCATACAAACACAATACAACGGCAAAGGTTTAACACACACATACAATGTACAGGGGAAATTACACACAACATGTAGCATAAAAACACCAGAGGACAAATGCAATACAACAGCAACGGTTTAACACACACACAACATGTAGAATAAAAACATCCAAGGACAAACACAACAGCAAAGGTTTAACACACACACAATGTGCAGGGGAAATGACACACAACATGCAGCATAAAAACACCAGAGGACAAACGCAATACAACAGCAAAGGTTTAACATATACACACATATGTTGTTGTTGTTTGTCCATCAAGAATGATGATGACCATTCATTTCATCCAGTGGGGTTGAAGGTGTGGAGCCGTGGGTTCTAAGATGGCTGATAAGGCCTATTTTGGCTCGAAATGTTCTTTGACAATGTGGACAAAGAATGCTTGACGTCTCTGGAGGAGGATTTCCTTCAGTGGTTTTTCTGTCCTGCCTTTTCTTCACAGCTCTTGCAGTCCTGGTTGCCTCACATATAACTGCACCTTTGCGCAATGATGCACGCCACGAATTTCGGTCTCTGGCTGCAGCCTCCCTGGTGTCATGATGAATTCCAAAAGCATTAAGTGAAATTTTCAGAGTGTCTTTAAAACGTTTCCTCTGGCCACCTTGGGAGCGTTTACCACAACGCAGTTCGCTGTAAAAAATTCGTTTAGGGAGCCTGTGATCTGGCATGCGAGTCAAGTGACCAGCCCAGCGAATCTGATTCTTCATCAGTAGAGTGTGGATACTGGGTATGGATGCTCTTTCTAGGACTTCAGTGTCTGGAATCTTGTCTTGCCATTTAATTTTCAGTAGCTTCCTTAGGCAGACTGTGTGGAAGTGGTTTAATTTCCTAGCGTGTCGCTGATAAACAGTCCAGGTTTCACAAGCATATAGCAGTGTGGATAATACAACTGCTTTGTAGACTTTTAGCTTTGTTTGCAGGCTTATTCCAGTTCTGTCCCATACATTCTTGTACAGTCTGCCAAAGGCTGCACTGGCCTTGGAGATTCTTGCATTCACTTCGTCATCGATTGTGGCAGCTTGTGACACGGTGCTGCCAAGATAGGTAAATTTGTCCACAACACTTAGTCTATGATCATTCACTTTGATATTTATTCGGCACAGTGTGATTATTCCCTGGAGCTGGCTGGTACATAACTACAGTCTTCTCCAAGTTGATATTGAGCCCAAAGTTGGCACAGGCATGTGAGAAAGCTGAAACATTATGTTGCATGTCCGCCTCTGAGTTGGCGTATAGAGCGCAATCATCAGCAAACAGGAGCTCTCTGACGGTGCCACTGTCAATTTTGGTTTTAGCTTTCAGCCTTCTGAGATTGAATAACTTTCCATCCATACGGTAGTTGATGTCTATTCCAATGTCGTCGTTCTCGAAGGCATTCATCAACATGGCTGAAAACATGAGGCTGAACAGTGTTGGTGCCAGGACACATCCTTGCTTCACTCCATTGGTGACAGGAAAGGGTTCAGACAGCTCACCATTTTCCTGTACTCTTGCCTGCATGCCGTCATGAAATAGCCGCACTATTTGGACAAACTTTCGTGGACAGCCATATTTTGCCATAATCTTCCACAGTCCTTCTCTGCTGACTGTATCAAAAGCCTTGGTAAGGTCAATGAAAGTGGAGAACATTTCGCAGTTCTGTTCCTGACATTTCTCTTGCAGCTGCCTTGCAGCGAAAATCATGTCAACAGTTCCACGTTCTTTTCTGAAGCCACATTGACTCTCAGGAAGAAGACCTTGATCGAGATGGGCTGTGAGGCGATTGAGAAGAATTCTGGCGAGTATCTTCCCTGCAATTGAAAGCAAGGAGATGCCTCGGTGGTTGTCACAGGATTGGCGGTTTCCTTTACGTTTGTAAAGGTGGACTATTGACGCGTCCTTAAAATCTTGTGGCATGGTCTCGTTCATCCATATGTTTGTGAAGACTCGGTGAAGCTGCTCTGTTAGGACCGGCCCACCTGCCTTGTATATCTCTGCTGGGATGGAGTCAGGACCAGGTGCACATATACAGTGCAAATGACACACAACATGTAACTAATGGGCCCTTGTCAGGCCTAATTTTCAGAACCAAAACCACTAACAAAACAGACAACAACCAGGAAATAGGAAGCATGACACACACAAAAAACAAGGAAATGAAAATAAAAATAACAAAAACACGCTGAAGAAATCATAATCATCAAATATAGAAGACAAAGGCAATAACAGGCAAACTGCAGAGACAAGTACATCATCTAGAATGATGAAAGTAAAAAAGACAAGGAAAATATCTCCAGTAATAGAAGGAAGAGAAACAAGGCAAACAATTAAAGAAACAGAAATACAAAACTTCCAACATAGGAAATAAATGTGTCCCAATGGTGGGAAAAAATTGTGTCTCCAATGATGGAAACAAATGTGTCTCCAATGGTGAAAACAAATGTGTCTCCAATGGTAGAAACAAATGTGTCTCCAATTCTTCTTCTTCTTCAGCTTTCCGAGCCATTGAGGTTCTTTGCTGCAAATACAATCCGTCTCCATTCGTCTCTCTGGTGGACCTTCTCTTGCCAGTCGTTGATTCCAAGTGCTTGTAGGTCTGTACATGTATTATCTCTCCACCGTCTTCTTGGTCTACCTCGGGGTCTACGGTCATTTATTTCCTGAGTGTAAGCGAGTTTTGTTTCCCTATTATCTTCCTATTCTTTCTATATGCCCCAGCATTGTAGTCTATTAGCCTTCATGATACCCAGTGATTAGCGGAAACTTAAACATATCATAAATGTCTTTGTTACTTCTTCTTTTCCACTCTCCACTTTGTGTATCCCTAATGGGTCCAAAGATGCGTCTTAAAATTTTGTTCTCAAAGGTTTGTAACAAGGCTTCGTCTCCTTTCGTTGTACTCCAGGTTTCAGAGCCATACAGCACAACTGGTCTGATCAGTGTTTTGTATATTGTGATTTTGGTGTTACGAGATAGCGCCTTTGATTTTAGTAGATGTTGTAGTGCATAGTATATCTTATTTCCAGAGTTGATTCTAGTTTGTATTTCTTCCCTTATGATGTTGGAGCAGTTGAAGATTGTACCCAGGTATTTGTATGTTTCCGTTCTTTTAATGGTCATATTATCTATTTGTATGTGGCCAGAGTTTTTAGCCATTCCGTCTCTTGAAATTACCATATATTCTGTCTTATCTTGGTTGATAACCAGCCCCATCTGTTGGGCTTTTTCCTTTAAGTGAGTCAATATTTCCAATGTCTTTTGTTCACTTTGCCCTATAATATCTATATCATCTGCATAACCAAGCAGCTTGGATGTTCCTCCAATATCACATTCCTCCTTTATCTTCCTTACAACTTTTTCTAGAGCCAGATTGAAGAGTAGCGGCGATAGTGCATCACCCTGTTTCAAGCCAGATGTTATTTGGAAGGGGTCTGATTTCCTGCCTTTATATGTTACTATATTATAAGTATCTTCCATGCATAGTCTGGTCATGTTGATTAACTTCCTTGGTATTCCAAATTCCTGCATAGCATTCCTGCATAGCATTCCTGCATAGCATTCTCTTTTATATTCCCAATGTTTCTCGGCTATTTGTCGTAAGATAAATATCTGATCTATTGTTGATCTGTTTTGTCTAAAACCCGCCTGGTAGTCACCTAATATGTCTTCTGAATATGGTTTTAGTCTATTTAGTAATACTGCGGATAGTATCTTATAGCTTGTGGACAGTAGTGATATTCCTCTATAATTTCCACATTGGAACTTGTCTCCTTTCTTAAAGATAGGTATCAATAATGACTCTTTCCAGTCATGGGGTAATTCTTCTGTCCTCCAGATTTTTATTATTAGTTCGTATAGCTTTAGATGTAATGCATGGCCACCTGCCTTTATAAATTCAGCAGCAATTCCATCAGTCCCAGTTGCCTTATTGTTTTTAAGTCGTGTGATTACATATAGGATTTCTTCAAATGTAGGTTCTTCAATTTGTGGTTCGCATGTTAGAACCTCTTCCTGTGGGAAAATGTTACTTGGAGCTTCACAATTTAGTAATTCAATAAAATATTCTTTCCATGTGTTGCACATTTCCTCATTGGTATTTATCATATTCCCATTTTTGTCTTTTAAACCATATGTGTTTTGTTGGTGCCCTCGTTTCATTGACTTCAGTTCTTTAAAAAATTTTCTGGATTCATTTTTCTGGTGATTGGTTTCCATATCTTTGATTATAATACTCATATATTCTCGCTTCTGCTGTCTGACTATTTTTGTAGCCTCTTTACATTCATTTCTATAATGCTCTTCCTTTTGGATGTTATTGATGTCATTTAACCATACATGTCTGGCATTCTTCTTCCTAATGACTGCTTCTTCACATTTTTGATTGAACCATCTGTTCTTTCTATGCGTGGTTAACACACCGAGACATTCTTCTGCGGTAGATTGAATTGTATTCTTGATGTTCAACCAAGTTTGGTCAACGCTTTCCTCCGAAGGGTTTTGCAGAGTTTCAAGTTTACATTTTATTTCATCTGTAAATTTCTCTTTGACTGTAATCCCAATGACAGAAATAAATATGTCTCCAATGACAGAAACAAATGTGTCTCCAATGGTAGAAACAAATGTGTCTCCAATGGTGAAAACAAATGTGTCTCCAATGGTAGAAACAAATGTGTCTCCAATGACAGAAACAAATGTGTCTCCAATGACAGAAATAAATGTGTCTCCAATGGTGGAAACAAATGTGTCCAATGAGAGAAACAAATGTGTCTCCAATGGTGGAAACAGATGTCTCCAATGGTGGAAACAAATGTGTCTCCAATGGTGGAAACAGATGTCTCCAATGACAGAAACAAATGTGTCTCCAATGATAGAAAAAAATGTGTCTCCAATGGTGGAAACAAATGTGTCTCCAATGGTGGAAACAAATGTGTCTCCAATGACGGAAACAAATGTGTCTCCAATGGTGGAAACAAATGTGTCCAATGAGAGAAACAAATGTGTCTCCAATGGTGGAAACAGATGTCTCCAATGGTGGAAACAAATGTGTCTCCAATGGTGGAAACAGATGTCTCCAATGACAGAAACAAATGTGTCTCCAATGATAGAAAAAAATGTGTCTCCAATGGTGGAAACAAATGTGTCTCCAATGGTGGAAACAAATGTGTTTCCAATGGTGGAAACAAATGTGTCTCCAATGGTAGAAACAAATGTGTCTCCAATGGTAGAAACAAATGTGTCTCCAATGATAAAAACAAATGTGTCTCCAATGGTAGAAACAAATGTGTCTCCAATGGTGGAAACAAATGTGTCTCCAATGGTGGAAACAAATGTGTCTCCAATGGTAGAAACAAATGTGTCTCCAATGACAGAAACAAATGTGTCTCCAATGAGAGAAACAAATGTGTCTCCAATGAAAGAAACAAATGTGTCTCCAATGGTGGAAACAAATGTGTCTCCAATGGTGGAAACACAATGAAGCAATGAACACCTCTCCAATAATAAATACCAAAACAGATTAATTAGAGGTTTCAGTGGAATTTGTTCAAATGGAGAAAAAAAAACAATAATCAAATATACAAAGAATAGGAAATTAGTATGAAACAAACTAGAATGATAATATAGCAAAGTAATGAAGAGATAAAGACAGACAAATATCCATCTCTAATAAAAAACAAAGGTAGTACAATAATTAAATACAAGTTAAAAACAAAATAGAAACTAAATCAAGAATAGAAAATGACAAAAAAGCTGTGCTTTACTCCTAAAGCGAGGTACATAGCATTAATAAAAGTGTAGGTAAGATTCTAGATTAACATAAGAAGCTGTAGTATTGGCACTTTATTTCTAAAAAAAACGCTTACGATATTATAAAAATTCTAGATAAGGTAGACAAATGGAGATTAACATGATAATCTGTAATATTGGCACTTTATTTCTCAAGTGAAAGATTTAAGATACGCAAGTTCTATATAAGAAGGGAGAATAATGGAGATTAACATGATCAGATGTATAAGGGACATCTAGTAAGTATCTGGAATTTGCCTCAACAGTATACATCTGACACTTGGTGGTGGGATGGGCAAGTATAATAGTATGTTTATTGCACTGTTTGTCAAAATGGCCAGCATCGGACCAGTTGACTTGTTAGGTGAAAGGAGATTCACAAACTGCTGACATTTATTGTCGACTGTATGGGGTTTGGTGAACAGACGTTCATCAGTGTTTGAATGGTGTAAATGCTTTTGTGAAGGTCACAAAACCATTGAGGTTGAGTCCTGTGAAGGTTGATCAAAACATTTGATATGAATGACGAAGTGCATCAGGTAGTTCAATGGTTCAAGGACCGGACACAAGAATGTTATGCTGTCGAGATACAGACACTTGTAGCTGGATGGGAACATGTGTAGCAGAGGCTGGAGACTATGCTGAAAAATAGTACAGGTAATTTAATCTCATAGTTATCTGGAGATTACATCAATCCAGATACTTACTGGATGACCCTCGTAGTATTGGCACTTTATTCCTCAAGAGAGGTACATAGCGTTCATCATAGTGAATGGCGATTAATCTCATCAGCTGTATTACTGAAACTTAATTCCTTCAGCTAAACACACACGACATTATGAAAGTGAAAGTGTTAGCTAAGATGAGAGATAAATGGAGGTGAACATGATCAGCTATGTATAATATAATTAATACTGACTACAGACTGGGTCATGAAGACAACAACAGCTACCAACAGAAATGGGATTCAGTGAACTCTGGCAGAACAGCTTGACGATATGGACTTTGCTGATGACATTGTCCTCGCTGTCCCACACAGAAAATCAGATGTATGGTACATGAAACATACTTGATGGGAGGTTACAAATGTATAGGGGAAAGACACAGACGATGTGAATAAATCAAGCAAATGATAATCCAATATGCCTTGGTGAAACCTGACTTCATCAGATGGAATCATACACATATTTAGGTAGCAATGTAGACACTGTTGGAAGCACAGATAGCGATATTACAATTCAAATACAACAGGCAAGAGGAGCACTGGGAAGTCAAGAGGAAGTAAATCTGGAATCAAATGTAGAATATTTCACTCAAATGTCCAATTAGTATAATTTTGTATGGTTCAGAAAAATGAGTGAGTTCAGTCAAACATTGACATTAAAGCACTCTAGACATTCTCATACGTGCTCCATCCTCTTTACAGCCTGCGAAGAGTCCCAATATTAATGGTAGCAGTTACAGTCTGATTCTGGTCCATCTGACCTTTCCTGGGAGTATTGACTGCTGGCCAGATTCTCTGGTCACTCCCTGCCGCTCCATTCTCTCTATGCTATCATTTATATCCCACAGATCCATGAACGCATCTGTCTTATCATGCACCAAGACACTGCCCAACGGTGCAGACACAGCCAGTCTGTTTGTCTGCTTGTTTCCCACCACACCAGCATGTCCTAGGGAAAAGATCCAACAGATGCTCTCTATCTTACATTGTTGAAATGAAGCAAGCCCTAGGGAAAAGATCCAACAGATGCTCTCTATCTTAGATTGTTGAAATGAAGCAAGCCCTAGGGAAAAGATCCAACAGATGCTCTCTATCATAGATTGTTGAAATGAAGCAAGCCCTAGGGAAAAGATCCAACAGATGCTCTCTATCTTAGATTGTTGAAATGAAGCAAGCCCTAGGGAAAAGATCCAACAGATGCTCTCTATCATAGATTGTTGAAATGAAGCAAGCCCTAGGGAAAAGATCCAACAGATGATCTCTATCTTACATTGTTGAAATGAAGCAGTCCCTAGGGAAAAGATCCAACAGATGCTCTCTATCATAGATTGTTGAAATGAAGCAAGCCCTAGGGAAAAGATCCAACAGATGCTCTCTATCATAGATTGTTGAAATGAAGCAGTCCCTAGGGAAAAGATCCAACAGATGCTCTCTATCATAGATTGTTGAAATGAAGCAAGCCCTAGGGAAAAGATCCAACAGATGCTCTCTATCTTAGATTGTTGAAATGAAGCAAGCCCTAGGGAAAAGATCCAACAGATGCTCTCTATCTTAGATTGTTGAAATGAAGCAAGCCCTAGGGAAAAGATCCAACAGATGCTCTCTATCTTAGATTGTTGAAATGAAGCAAGCCATAGGGAAAAGATCCAACAGATGCTCTCTATCTTAGATTGTTGAAATGAAGCAAGCCCTAGGGAAAAGATCCAACAGATGCTCTCTATCTTAGATTGTTGAAATGAAGCAAGCCCTAGGGAAAAGATCCAACAGATGCTCTCTATCTTAGATTGTTGAAATGAAGCAAGCCCTAGGGAAAAGATCCAACAGATGCTCTCTATCATAGATTGTTGAAATGAAGCAGTCCCTAGGGAAAAGATCCAACAGATGCTCTCTATCTTACATTGTTGAAATGAAGCAAGCCCTAGGGAAAAGATCCAACAGATGCTCTCTATCTTAGATTGTTGAAATGAAGCAAGCCCTAGGGAAAAGATCCAACAGATGCTCTCTATCATAGATTGTTGAAATGAAGCAAGCCCTAGGGAAAAGATCCAACAGATGCTCTCTATCATAGATTGTTGAAATGAAGCAAGCCCTAGGGAAAAGATCCAACATATGCTCTCTATCATAGATTGTTGAAATGAAGCAAGCCCTAGGGAAAAGATCCAACAGATGCTCTCTATCATAGATTGTTGAAATGAAGCAAGCCCTAGGGAAAAGATCCAACAGATGCTCTCTATCATAGATTGTTGAAATGAAGCAAGCCCTAGGGAAAAGATCCAACAGATGCTCTCTATCTTAGATTGTTGAAATGAAGCAAGCCCTAGGGAAAAGATCCAACAGATGCTCTCTATCATATATTGTTGAAATTAAGCAGTCCCTAGGGAAAAGATCCAACAGATGCTCTCTATCATAGATTGTTGAAATGAAGCAGTCCCTAGGGAAAAGATCCAACAGATGCTCTCTATCATAGATTGTTGAAATGAAGCAAGCCCTAGGGAAAAGATCCAACAGATGCTCTCTATCTTAGATTGTTGAAATGAAGCAAGCCCTAGGGAAAAGATCCAACAGATGCTCTCTATCATAGATTGTTGAAATGAAGCAAGCCCTAGGGAAAAGATCCAACAGATGCTCTCTATCATAGATTGTTGAAATGAAGCAGTCCCTAGGGAAAAGATCCAACAGATGCTCTCTATCATAGATTGTTGAAATGAAGCAGTCCCTAGGGAAAAGATCCAACAGATGCTCTCTATCTTAGATTGTTGAAATGAAGCAAGCCCTAGGGAAAAGATCCAACAGATGCTCTCTATCTTAGATTGTTGAAATGAAGCAAGCCCTAGGGAAAAGATCCAACAGATGCTCTCTATCATAGATTGTTGAAATGAAGCAAGCCCTAGGGAAAAGATCCAACAGATGCTCTCTATCATAGATTGTTGAAATGAAGCAAGCCCTAGGGAAAAGATCCAACAGATGCTCTCTATCTTACATTTTTTAAATGAAGCATGTCCTAGGGAAAAGATCCAACAGATGCTCTCTATCTTACATTGTTGAAATGAAGCAAGCCCTAGGGAAAAGATCCAACAGATGCTCTCTATCTTACATTGTTGAAATGAAGCAAGCCCTAGGGAAAAGATCCAACAGATGCTCTCTATCTTACATTGTTGAAATGAAGCAAGCCCTAGGGAAAAGATCCAACAGATGCTCTCTATCATAGATTGTTGAAATGAAGCAGTCCCTAGGGAAAAGATCCAACAGATGCTCTCTATCTTAGATTGTTGAAATGAAGCAAGCCATAGGGAAAAGATCCAACAGATGCTCTCTATCATAGATTGTTGAAATGAAGCAGTCCCTAGGGAAAAGATCCAACAGATGCTCTCTATCTTAGATTGTTGAAATGAAGCAAGCCATAGGGAAAAGATCCAACAGATGCTCTCTATCATAGATTGTTGAAATGAAGCAGTCCCTAGGGAAAAGATCCAACAGATGCTCTCTATCTTAGATTGTTGAAATGAAGCAAGCCCTAGGGAAAAGATCCAACAGATGCTCTCTATCTTACATTGTTGAAATGAAGCAAGCCCTAGGGAAAAGATCCAACAGATGCTCTCTATCTTACATTGTTGAAATAAAGCAGTCCCTAGGGAAAAGATCCAACAGATGCTCTCTATCTTACATTGTTGAAATGAAGCAAGCCCTAGGGAAAAGATCCAACAGATGCTCTCTATCTTAGATTGTTGAAATGAAGCAAGCCCTAGGGAAAAGATCCAACAAGATGCTCTCTATCATAGATTGTTGAAATGAAGCAAGCCCTAGGGAAAGATCCAACAGATGCTCTCTATCTTAGATGTTGAATGGAAGCAAGCCCTAGGGAAAAGATCCAACAGATGCTCTCTATCATAGATTGTTGAAATGAAGCAGTCCCTAGGGAAAAGATCCAACAGATGCTCTCTATCATAGATTGTTGAAATGAAGCAGTCCCTAGGGAAAAGATCCAACAGATGCTCTCTATCATAGATTGTTTGAAATGAAGCAAGCCCTAGGGAAAAGATTCCAACAGATGCTCTCTATACATAGATTGTTGAAATGAAGCAAGCCCTAGGGAAAGATCCAACAGATGCTCTCTATCTTAGATTGTTGAAATGAAGCAAGCCCTAGGGAAAAGATCCAACAGATGCTCTCTATCATAGATTGTTGAAATGAAGCAGTCCCTAGGGAAAAGATCCAACAGATGCTCTCTATCATAGATTGTTGAAATGAAGCAAGCCCTAGGGAAAAGATCCAACAGATGCTCTCTATCTTACATTGTTGAAATGAAGCAAGCCCTAGGGGAAAAGATCCAACAGATGCTCTCTATCATAGATTGTTGAAATGAAGCAGTCCCTATAGGAAAAGATCCAACAGATGCTCTCTATCATAGATTGTTGAAATGAAGCAAGCCCTAGGGAAAAGATCCAACAGATGCTCTCTATCATAGATTGTTGAAATGAAGCAAGCCCTAGGGAAAAGATCCAACAGATGCTCTCTATCTTACATTGTTGAAATGAAGCAAGCCCTAGGGAAAAGATCCAACAGATGCTCTCTATCTTAGATTGTTGAAATGAAGCAAGCCCTAGGGAAAAGATCCAACAGATGCTCTCTATCTTACATTGTTGAAATGAAGCAAGCCCTAGGGAAAAGATCCAACAGATGCTCTCTATCATAGATTGTTGAAATGAAGCAAGCCATAGGGAAAAGATCCAACAGATGCTCTCTATCATAGATTGTTGAAATGAAGCAAGCCCTAGGGAAAAGATCCAACAGATGCTCTCTATCTTACATTGTTGAAATGAAGCAAGCCCTAGGGAAAAGATCCAACAGATGCTCTCTATCTTACATTGTTGAAATGAAGCAAGCCCTAGGGAAAAGATCCAACAGATGCTCTCTATCTTACATTGTTGAAATGAAGCAGTCCCTAGGGAAAAGATCCAACAGATGCTCTCTATCATAGATTGTTGAAATGAAGCAAGCCATAAGGAAAAGATCCAACAGATGCTCTCTATCATAGATTGTTGAAATGAAGCAAGCCCTAGGGAAAAGATCCAACAGATGCTCTCTATCTTACATTGTTGAAATGAAGCAAGCCATAGGGAAAAGATCCAACAGATGCTCTCTATCATAGATTGTTGAAATGAAGCAGTCCCTAGGGAAAAGATCCAACAGATGCTCTCTATCATAGATTGTTGAAATGAAGCAGTCCCTAGGGAAAAGATCCAACAGATGCTCTCTATCATAGATTGTTGAAATGAAGCAAGCCCTAGGGAAAAGATCCAACAGATGCTCTCTATCTTAGATTGTTGAAATGAAGCAAGCCCTAGGGAAAAGATCCAACAGATGCTCTCTATCATAGATTGTTGAAATGAAGCACGCCCTAGGGAAAAGATCCAACAGATGCTCTCTATCATAGATTGTTGAAATGAAGCAGTCCCTAGGGAAAGATCCAACAGATGCTCTCTATCATAGATTGTTGAAATGAAGCAGTCCCTAGGGAAAAGATCCAACAGATGCTCTCTATCATAGATTGTTGAAATGAAGCAAGCCCTAGGGAAAAGATCCAACAGATGCTCTCTATCTTACATTGTTGAAATGAAGCAAGCCCTAGGGAAAAGATCCAACAGATGCTCTCTATCATAGATTGTTGAAATGAAGCAGTCCCTAGGGAAAAGATCCAACAGATGCTCTCTATCATAGATTGTTGAAATGAAGCAAGCCCTAGGGAAAAGATCCAACAGATGCTCTCTATCTTAGATTGTTGAAATGAAGCAAGCCCTAGGGAAAAGATCCAACAGATGCTCTCTATCTTAGATTGTTGAAATGAAGCACGCCCTAGGGAAAAGATCCAACAGATGCTCTCTATCTTAGATTGTTGAAATGAAGCAAGCCCTAGGGAAAAGATCCAACAGATGCTCTCTATCATAGATTGTTGAAATGAAGCATGCCCTAGGGAAAAGATCCAACAGATGCTCTCTATCATAGATTGTTGAAATGAAGCACGCCCTAGGGAAAAGATCCAACAGATGCTCTCTATCATAGATTGTTGAAATGAAGCATGCCCTAGGGAAAAGATCCAACAGATGCTCTCTATCTTAGATTGTTGAAATGAAGCAAGCCCTAGGGAAAAGATCCAACAGATGCTCTCTATCATAGATTGTTGAAATGAAGCAAGCCATAGGGAAAAGATCCAACAGATGCTCTCTATCATAGATTGTTGAAATGAAGCAAGCCATAGGGAAAAGATCCAACAGATGCTCTCTATCATAGATTGTTGAAATGAAGCAAGCCCTAGGGAAAAGATCCAACAGATGCTCTCTATCTTACATTGTTGAAATGAAGCAAGCCCTAGGGAAAAGATCCAACAGATGCTCTCTATCTTACATTGTTGAAATGAAGCAAGCCCTAGGGAAAAGATCCAACAGATGCTCTCTATCTTACATTGTTGAAATGAAGCAGTCCCTAGGGAAAAGATCCAACAGATGCTCTCTATCTTACATTGTTGAAATGAAGCAAGCCCTAGGGAAAAGATCCAACAGATGCTCTCTATCTTACATTGTTGAAATGAAGCAGTCCCTAGGGAAAAGATCCAACAGATGCTCTCTATCATGGATTGTTGAAATGAAGCAAGCCATAGGGAAAAGATCCAACAGATGCTCTCTATCATAGATTGTTGAAATGAAGCAAGCCCTAGGGAAAAGATCCAACAGATGCTCTCTATCTTACATTGTTGAAATGAAGCAAGCCCTAGGGAAAAGATCCAACAGATGCTCTCTATCTTACATTGTTGAAATGAAGCAAGCCCTAGGGAAAAGATCCAACAGATGCTCTCTATCATAGATTGTTGAAATGAAGCAGTCCCTAGGGAAAAGATCCAACAGATGCTCTCTATCTTACATTGTTGAAATGAAGCAGTCCCTAGGGAAAAGATCCAACAGATGCTCTCTATCTTACATTGTTGAAATGAAGCAAGCCCTAGGGAAAAGATCCAATAGATGCTCTCTATCTTACATTGTTGAAATGAAGCAGTCCCTAGGGAAAAGATCCAACAGATGCTCTCTATCATAGATTGTTGAAATGAAGCAAGCCATAGGGAAAAGATCCAACAGATGCTCTCTATCATAGATTGTTGAAATGAAGCAAGCCCTAGGGAAAAGATCCAACAGATGCTCTCTATCTTACATTGTTGAAATGAAGCAAGCCCTAGGGAAAAGATCCAACAGATGCTCTCTATCTTACATTGTTGAAATGAAGCAAGCCCTAGGGAAAAGATCCAACAGATGCTCTCTATCATAGATTGTTGAAATGAAGCAGTCCCTAGGGAAAAGATCCAACAGATGCTCTCTATCTTACATTGTTGAAATGAAGCAAGCCCTAGGGAAAAGATCCAACAGATGCTCTCTATCTTAGATTGTTGAAATGAAGCAAGCCCTAGGGAAAAGATCCAACAGATGCTCTCTATCTTACATTGTTGAAATGAAGCAAGCCATAGGGAAAAGATCCAACAGATGCTCTCTATCATAGATTGTTGAAATGAAGCAAGCCCTAGGGAAAAGATCCAACAGATGCTCTCTATCATAGATTGTTGAAATGAAGCAAGCCCTAGGGAAAAGATCCAACAGATGCTCTCTATCATAGATTGTTGAAATGAAGCAAGCCCTAGGGAAAAGATCCAACAGATGCTCTCTATCTTAGATTGTTGAAATGAAGCAAGCCCTAGGGAAAAGATCCAACAGATGCTCTCTATCTTACATTGTTGAAATGAAGCACGCCCTAGGGAAAAGATCCAACAGATGCTCTCTATCTTAGATTGTTAAAATGAAGCAAGCCCTAGGGAAAAGATCCAACAGATGCTCTCTATCATAGATTGTTGAAATGAAGCAAGCCCTAGGGAAAAGATCCAACAGATGCTCTCTATCTTAGATTGTTGAAATGAAGCAAGCCCTAGGGAAAAGATCCAACAGATGCTCTCTATCTTACATTGTTGAAATGAAGCACGCCCTAGGGAAAAGATCCAACAGATGCTCTCTATCATAGATTGTTGAAATGAAGCAAGCCCTAGGGAAAAGATCCAACAGATGCTCTCTATCATAGATTGTTGAAATGAAGCAAGCCATAGGGAAAAGATCCAACAGATGCTCTCTATCTTAGATTGTTGAAATGAAGCAAGTCCTAGAGAACTAGGGAAAAGATCCAACAGATGCTCTCTATCTTAGATTGTTGAAATGAAGCAAGCCCTAGGGAAAAGATCCAACAGATGCTCTCTATCATAGATTGTTGAAATGAAGCAAGCCCTAGGGAAAAGATCCAACAGATGCTCTCTATCTTAGATTGTTGAAATGAAGCATGCCATTCTGCACAAAGCACACCTGTTTTCACATTTCTCAGCATGCTCTGAAGGTGACAATCAAGACATATATGCGCTGTTTGTCCTCCAGCTAGCAGACTGCCACTTAGACTCTTTCTGCCTCCATTCTCAAACTAGATGCCGTGGTATCATATGCCAGACTCTCCTGCACTAAAAACTGTCCATTAACTTTTTCTATGAACCCCTAGTCACTTCTTTTGTCTTTTAGCACAGAGCCATCCATGTTGAGAATTATACATCACCTAGGCGGACATTGTCGTGAATCAATTGTTGCACCTCCTATTCAGCGCAGCCTGCTGTTCCAATGTGATTGTGATTCTGCATAGGTCTGACTTGTCCTCGGGCATTTGGACCCATGCATACTTCTCTGATTGTGTCTAAGCCTGAGCCATCCAGGATTTTCTTCTGATCAGCCTGTGACCCTTAATTGTGTCCAGGACTTCATGCAGAGAGTGTTCTGTGTCTGAGCTACTAGAAGACATATTTAGCTTGCAGCACCTTCAGTCTGTCCACAATCACTGGTCAAGCTAGGGTATATTGCATACATACATATGATAAAACCAGAAACTTGGGGAACAATGATAACAATGACTAGTAAACTACACACATTCATTCACTGTGCCTGCACAGAACAGAAGGACTAAAATAGTCTGACAGAACGCCCAAAGTGGAGCTCATGAACAGAACTAGATACATGCCAGCGAGGAAAAGACACTGGCGATGGGTGGGACACATACTAAGAAAATCTGTTCACACTATGACTGGAAAGTCCTTCCCCTGGAACACACATGGTACAGGACATAGAGGGGGACCTACAAACACACGGAGAAGAGAATTGGAGACAGACATGTATAATAAGGGGAGGACATAGAGGGGGACCTACAAACACACGGAGAAGAGAATTGGAGACAGACATGCATAATAAGGGGAGGACATAGAGGGGGACCTACAAACACACGGAGAAGAGAATTGGAGACAGACATGCATAATAAGGGGAGGACATAGAGGGGGACCTACAAACACACGGAGAAGAGAATTGGAGACAGACATGCATAATAAGGGGAGGACATAGAGGGGGACCTACAAACACACGGAGAAGAGAATTGGAGACAGACATGCATAATAAGGGGAGGACATAGAGGGGGACCTACAAACACACGGAGAAGAGAATTGGAGACAGACATGCATAATAAGGGGAGGACATAGAGGGGGACCTACAAACACACGGAGAAGAGAATTGGAGACAGACATGCATAATAAGGGGAGGACATAGAGGGGGACCTACAAACACACGGAGAAGAGAATTGGAGACAGACATGCATAATAAGGGGAGGACATAGA